>RJWJ010005784.1:32740-66254 GCA_004363605.1 Indri indri
TATAGCAGCGCAATTCACAATTGCAAAGGTGTGGAAACAGCCCAAGTGTCCATCAATACATGAGTGGATTAGTAAAATGTGGTATATGTATACCATGGAGTACTATTCAGCTTTAAGAAACAATGGTGATATAGCACCTCTTGTATACTCCTGGATAGGGTTGGAACGCATTCTACTAAGCGAAGTATCCCAAGAATGGTCTTGAACTTCTGACCTCAAGCAGTCCTTCCACCTCTCAGCCTCCCAGAGTGCTAGGATTACATGCATGGGCCACCATGCCTCTTTCCCCCTCTCCTCTGCTGCCCATGCCCGGGCATCGTGGCACACGTCTATAGTCCCATCTATCCTGGAGGCTGAGGCAAGATTGCTTGAGCCCAGAAGTTTGAGGTTGCAGTGAGCTGTGATGTGTCACTGCACTCTACCCAGGGTGACAGAGTGAGACCCTGTCTCAAAGAAAAAAAAAAAAAAGACTTGCCAAACTGATGAGCCTATTAGCATCTGTGATACTCCAATGGTTTTATCTTATTTTGATTAAATTTATCAGTTTAAGTCTTTGTTTCAAGGAAAATCAGTGTAAATGGGTATATTAAGTACTCTAGAACAACGGTTCTCAATCATGGTGTACTCACATAATTCTGAAGTAAATAGGAATAAATATTAAGGAATTATAGTAATATCGCAGTCACTTGCAAACCTATATATTTTTTTTAAACTAGCAAGGAAAGAGTAGAGAGTTATAGTACACTAGAAAGTACACATAACTATGCAGAAGACTTTACCAAGTAAGCACCTCAGGAGTATGCTGAGTATCGTTTACGTGAATAATAATTACAAGGTTATTATAAGGTAATATAAATAAAATACTTAGCTTAATAAATAGATATAATTTTTTGTTGTTTTTTTAGAGACAGGGTCTTGCTCTGTCATCTAGGCTAGAGTAGTGCATGGCTCACTGCAGCCTTGAACTCCTGGGTTCAGGTGATCCTCATGCTTCAGCCTCCTGAGTAGCTGGGACTATAGGTGTGGGCCACCGTGCCCGGATGATAGCTATTTCTTAAAATCTTACCTCTCCCATTTCTTGTCTCAGGTGTTCAAACTCCTGTTTCTCCATTTCTAGTTTATGCTTCCGTTCCTCCTCTGTTCGTCGTTTTTCTTCTTCCATTTTTTGTTTTAATAATTCTTCAAAATTAATTTCCAGTTTTCCCGGTGTAAGAGATTCTTGAGAAATTGTTTTATACATCTCTGGGGAGTCATCATCTACTACCTATTTAAAGTAATTTTTTTATCACTCTTGCTGAAATTATACATACTAAGAAGGGAATATTTCTAGAAGAAACTGGGATGTCTTGAATAGAAATGTTTCACATTGAACTAAAAACCAGGAGAATTAAATTAATAATAAACGAGAGAGGAATTACTAGAAAATGTAAGACTGAGGCATTTTGTGGTTATGGAGAAAATGGTAACTATTCTCCATTCCAGTGAACACAAAGAAATACTTTGACTTTATTTACAGTATAAGTAATTTGAATTAGACATTAACATTTTCTAATATTGAGAACATTTTTAATTGAATTAAAGTCAATCTCCATTCTGATAATTAAAATAGAGCATTTCAGTTAAATCATGGTCTTGTCTGAATGAATGAGATAACCCATTACGATCTCTTCATAAACAAGCAAAAACTGAAACTGAGGCACTGCAAAGTAACTTGTCTAAGGTCAACACAAATACTATGTGGCAAATTATCTGCCACTTAGCTGTGACCTTGAGCAACTTACCTAGCCTAAGCCTGGGTTTCCTTATCTGTGACAACTTTCATAGGGTTGTCATGAGGATTAAAGAAAATTTAGAAACACTTAGCAGTGTCTCTAACACCATAGTAAGCTCTCAAAAGGTAGTCTTATCCTTACATTATCATCCCTTGTATATAAGCAATCCCTAAATTGCAAATAGAAACTTTCTGATTTTTAAGTTGTTGACAGGGAATACATTTGACCATGAAAAACAATTTTCTAATTCTGTTGTTCTGTCCACTGAAGGTATATACGTAAACCTCTGGCCTGAACTGTGACTCTGTGATTGAAATAGACAAAGGGGAACGAGAGGCAAAGGGTAATTATTCATTTGCTCCAACTTTTATCAAGACTTTAAACCCACACTTTACTACAGAACTAGTTTAACTCAGAAACAACGTTTAAATGGTTTTACAGTCCAAAGATTGCCAAAAATTTTTAATTTTATTATATGAGTTAACTGAGCTATAGTATGAAACTACAATACTTGGTCCTGGATAAGAAAACAATATAAACGAAGGAAGACATTTTTCTCTCTTGTCTTGATAGAGAAATTTCTCTAGGAAACTCGGTTTTGGTTTAACACAGTTTTTTCCCCCTGCACTTTTTCCACTAGTGAATCACAGTAAAAAGCAATTTTGGCCTAAAATCTGCCCCCAGGACTAGATCTCCCGATCTTCACAGCTACTTCTCTTCTACCACTTCCGAACGAAGTCCATTCACAATGTCTGTAGGGTTTCTGTGTAGAAACCATTGGTGAATCAGGGATTTCCTAGTGTACACAAGATAGTTTGAATATCACATACTCCACAAATATTTATTGGATGTCTCTTACACTAGGTATTGTACCACATGCTTGGTAAACGGTCTCAGCCTCACCGAGTGAGAAAGACAGCCATAGGAGTTAACAATACAGCATTAGTGCAATACCAGGGGAGTACTAAATGCTGTAAGAATTCATAGGAGGTGTTTGTTATCAGGAAAGGCTTTCAGAGTAAATGGAAGGTTATGAATAGAAGATAGCAAAGAATAGGTAAAGGAGAGAGGAACAAGCTTCAGACAGTATTTGTGAAGGCGGAGAGATTCTCACTTTGAAGAAATAGAAACAAATTTAGTATATCTGGAACAAAGCAGATTAAGGAAGGATCAAGAAACGAAACTGAAGCAATATACTAGGGCAAGATTATTGAAGAAATTTGTTTTAAAAGTTTTTGGATTTTTGCTTAAGGTAAGTGGGAAAATATTAAGCAAAAAAGTAACAAAGTAGTAGTAATTAAATTTGCTTTTTGCTATTCTATTTTTTAAAGATCACTCCTGGTCTTAGAGGGAAGAATGGATTACAGGTTAAAAAGCAAGTTAATTAGAGGTTGGGCCCAGGCAAGGGATACAGTAATCTGGATTATAGTAGTAGTGATGGGAAATGGGGAAAAACTGATAGATTTTAGAGTGATTTAAGAAGTAGAATGAATGAGACTTAGTGACTAGATGTGAGGCATGAATGAGAATGGAAGTGTTCAGGCTTCCAAGTTTCTGATTTGAGCACCTGGGTGGGTGATGAAGCCACATAATCACTTCAACATATATGTCTGAATGTTACCCAGACAGAGGAAGAAAACCAGGTTTATGATATCACTGAGCCAATTAAAATGTTTTAGGCCAGGTATGGTGGCTCATGCTTGTAATCCTAGCACTTTGGGAGGTTGGGGTGGGAGGATCACTTGAGGCCAGGAGTTTGAGACCAGCTTGGGCAACATAGCGAGACCCCTGTCTCTACAAAAAAAAAAAAAAAAAACAAAAGCCAGGCACAGTGGCACATGCCTGTAGTCCCAGCTACTCAGGAGGCTGAGGTAGGAGGATGGCTTGAGCCCAGGACTTTGAGGTTGCAGTGAGCTATGATGCCACTGCACTCCAGCCCAGGCAACAGAGTGAGACCCTATCTCGAAAAAAAAAAAAAGTTTCGAGAAGGGGATGCAGTATTCATATGTCCAATTGCTTAAAAATAGTTGGTGAGGAGGGGATGGGTATATTACATACGTAATGGGTGCAGTGTGCACCGTCTGGGGGATGGACACACTTGAAGCTCTCACTCGGGTGGGGCAAGGGCAATATACATAACCTAAACATTTGTACCCCCGTAATATGCTGAAATTAAAAAAATAAAAAAAATTAAACTAATATGGGAAGTACAGTTACAACTTTGTGATGATTAAGGTAGGTATCAATATTTAGGAGTGATGGGTGAGCATTTTAGAGAGTTAAATAATTGTGATTAAATGACCCTGGTCATTTAATATATACTGGATGGGATAAAAATTGAAAAGAAAGAAAGAAAGGAAAGAATAAGGTAAAGAGGGAACATGGGAAGACAGGGGAGGAGACAATGAAGAGGAAGAAAGGATAAGTGAGGGGAGGGAACTCCCTGCTTCTTCTTAGGCACTCAGTTCTGGAAAACATGCCTTCCCAGAGAAGGAAGGTAATAGTCAATCCTTTATGCCAGGCACAACAATTTAATGACAACTTTCTCAACACTAAATTGGAGCAAATACCTTCAACTGGCTGGTGTTATTCCATGGGAGACTTTAAAATCTATTTGTCACTCCTACACTTGGCACAGATTCCAGGAATAAGAGGGTGTTCCCCAAAGCCTAATAATTTCTATTAACATACTCTAAAAGCTAAATTCTAATGGCAATCTCCAGTTAGGTTCTGTCTTACCATGCTTCTCCTTGCTTCGGCAAATGCCTTCTTTTCTTCTTCTATTCTCCTTCTGGCTTCTTCCTCTGCTTTCCTTTTTTCATCTTCTCTCCTTTGCCTTTCTATTTCTTCAAAACTGAGTTTGAGTTTACCTGGGCGGTATACTTTCGAAATTTTTTCTGTGTCTTGGTTTTCTTCCTCTTCATTTACCTAACCAAAGAAACAATTCATTACTCAGAATTGAGATTCATCAAAGACAGGAATGAATTAGCAATCAAAAGACACAGAGGAGTGTTTCAATGCCCTTAATATACTCTTTTTTGCGGAGGGGGGGGGCGGGGGTAGAGTGCAGTGGTGTCATCATAGCTCAACAACAACCTCAAATTCCTGGGCTCTCCTGCCTCGACCTCCCAAAGTGGTAGGATTACAGGCATGAGCCACCTTGTTCTAGCTTTTGGTCAAGTCCAGGCTGGGAGATTGAGACCAGCTCTGAGCAAGAGCAAGACCCTCTCTCTAAAAAAAAAAGAAAAAGAAAAAGAAAAGAAAAATTAGCTGGGCATTGTGGTGAGCGAGGCACCTGTAGTCCCAGCTGCTCAGAAGGCTGAGGCAGGACGATTGCTTGAGCCCAGGAGTTTGAGGTTGCTGTGAGCTATGATGATGCCACTACACTCTAGCCAGAGCCATGGAGCAAGACCCTTTCTCCAAAATAAATAAATAAACAAATACATACATAAATATTTTTTAAGAACATTAACTCTCCCAGAACAAACATAAAGTGTGTGTGTGTACTTAAATTGAGGTTCAAGTATATCTACACAAGAGTCTCACTTGGTACCAAAACAAAGTTTTCATTTTGTAATTTTCATGGATTTTTTTTATTGTGGTGTTTTTCCTTATACTAATCAGATAAAAGATTATCTAGAACTATTTTATATAAAATTCAAATTTTATGATTTTATAATTATAGTTTTAATTTATTATTAATTAAAATATTAATTGACATTTAGTTTTGATTAATTAACAATATTTCTTTTTTTTGTTTTTTTGTTTTTAAAGCTCAGACAAGCAGTTGGATAAATTAACAATATTTCTATTTCTTTATTAAGTTGACCACCAATAATATCTAAAATGTGTAGGTATTGTGTAACCATAATTACGCAAAAGTAATAACATTTTCAAGTAAAATGTTATTTTATCAGAAAATTAACATTTTGAGATATAATTCTTAGAACATCATTAATGAAAGCTGATCAAGAAAGTTCTGGTAACTTTAAAAATTATAAATGTTCTGTCTGGGTGCAGTGGCTCCTGCCTGTAATCCCAGCACTTTGGAAGGCTGAGGTGGGAGGATTGCTTGAGGCCAGGAGCTTGAGACCAGCCTGGACAACATAGTAAGAACCCATCTCTAAAAAGATTTAAAAAATTAGCTGGGTGTGGTGGCGTGCGCTTGTAGTCCCAGCTACTCAGGAGGCCGAGGCGAGAGGATCGTTTGAGCTCAGGAGTTGGAGGCCAGCCTCAGCAAGAGCGAGACCCCATCTCTACTAAAAATAGAAAAATTAGCCAGGCATGGTGGCGTGCGCCTGTAATCCCAGCTACAGGAGGCTGAGGCAGGAGAATAGCTTGAGCCCAGGACACAGTGAGACTTCATCTAAAAAAAAAAAAAAAAAGTTTGAGGTTCCACTGAGCTATGAATGTGCCAGTGCACTCCAGACTGGCCAACAGAGCCAGATCCTGTCTTTAAAAAAAAAAAAAAATGAAACCAAAGCATAGAGAGATTAAATAACTTGTCCATGATTACACAGTTAATAAATGGTTGATAACTGAATCTAGGTAGTCTAGCTCCAAAATCCATGCTTTTAACTACTATACTACATATAAATATATATATACAAACATGCATGCACACAAACTTACACACCCACCCCTTATAGGGCAAACTGCATATTCCAATCATAATAAACTGTTATTTTGATATATTCAAATATTTGAAAAACTGTACTAAAACCAAGTACACTTACAATTAGACTTAAAAATGTCTCACCCCCATGTCATTAAATACATTTCAGGCTGAACTAACAGATGAAGAGAAACCGGGTTCACTGAGTAATTATTTTGCTAATTTATATATGAATAACAATTTATAAAAATAAAAATTTAAAGCATCTTGGGTAAAATGCTCGAAAATGAAAACAAGAAAACAATACAGATGCATTTTATATATGAAATATATACACAATTTCAAAATCAGGCCCTTTTATATATAAAATCTTTTTGAATTTATATTATCTAAAGCCAGCTACCCTCCCTAATATGCGATGTAAGGTTTCAATATAAACATTTACCATTTGCTGCCTTGCTTCTTCAAAAGCACGCTTCTCTTCTTCTAAACGTTGTCTTGCTTCTTCTTCAGCCTGCTTCTTTCGGTTTTCTTGTCTTTGTCGCTCCAATTCTTCAAACGTTAGTTTCAGTTTTCCAGGAGAAAGTGATTCTTTTTTTGCCTCACTTTCCATTTCATCATCCTAAGAAAACATTATTAAAACCCATCTTTTAGTCATAAAGGGAAATGTTGCTAACTAACTTAACTGCCTTGACTTATTCCTTAAAAAAAATTACCATGACCAATGAAAGACATTTTGCTTCTTTGAGAGATCGTAGTTGTTCTTCATATCTTATTTTTTTATCTTCTTCATACTTGATCCTTTCTTTCTCTTCTCGTTTTTTTTCTAGATCTTCAAAATTCTTTTTCATTTTTCCAGATGCTTTGTATGATTTGACAGGTACTACTGTTATAAGTAGTGAATCATCTCCTTCCTATTTTATAAAATAGATAATTAGCATGTTTCTTCTTAATCAAAATTTAAATTTCATGGGACTTTACCTCCATCATTGGTGAATTCCTTTACATTGCCATCCATGTTATCATGAAGAACAAAAAAGTATCTTTTTACAGATTACTATTAAATATCTCCTCTAAATTCATTGTGCATTATGAGTTAATCTTATTGAAATTCATTGCTGACAAGGTTCAAGAAGCATTCTATTTCCCAGAAGATGGAGTTAACACAGCTGTTCAGATAAGAAAACTGCAGTGACATTGCCTGAATTTAGTCATCCATGCACTAATCCCACAGAATGTGCACGTGAGTGTGAGCCAGATCAATTTGATGGTGGATAGATTCTGTTTAAACACAGAAAAAAGTTTCTCCATATGATTTTCTCTCCATGCAATCTTTTAAGTACTCAAAAAAACTAATATTTAGTGAGGAATATAACACAGTATTTCCAAGTGATTTATTAAACATTTATATTATAGATAAAATTCTTTGGCATTTGATCCTATTAAAATATTTTGAATTTATTTTTTTAATTCATTTTAATTCTATTACATAATCTATTGTTGCCTCTAACGTTTTTCAAAACTAAGGACAAGAGTTATAAAATATAACACATGCCCCTAAAAGTTGCTCCCAATTTGTGTGGCTGTAGTTTTAGGCACACCATCAAATTGTTTGATTGATTTTTAACTTATTCTGTTAGATTAAAAGAGATGACTAAAATTTTTGTGGTTGTTGAAGATTCCTTCATGGTAATAGATACTGCACTCTATACATAGTATGTGAAAACCAAAACACAAACTCTCAGGAACTCTGAGGAAAGAAGACAAATGATGAGAAGAAAACTGCCTTTGAAAAAGGTTAGCTTTCAACAATCTCAACTGTTAGTAACACAGTTCAAGAAATATATACAGTCTCGGCAGAGTATCCCAAACTGAGACTAAAGAGACTTGTCTTTCTAATCTAACTATGAAAGCAAAACATACTTTTCTTTAAAAACACTAAGGTATAGTGTTTCTAAGTGCAAAAGTATGATCTTGCTTTCAGAAACATACATCTGTTTTTTTGTTGTTATTGCTATATTTATAATAAAAAGAGTAAAATAAAAGCCCTTTTTATATTTTCTTAGATTAAAAGAATGTGTGAATCAGATAATTTTAGGTGAATGTTTCATTAAAGGAAATGTCTGTTTACCTCTGATGCTGATTCAGTTCCCGTATTGTTTATGTCCTCAATCTATTGAATGAGAATTTCATATCATTACATTACATCAGATTTCTGTTTTTTGCTTTTAAACATACAAATGAAAAGTAATTTTGTTGTGACTTATAGTAAATTTTCAAATTTATAATTTTTGAAATGTTTTGTTGTTCCAAATTAGGCAAATGTATCCTTTTAAATGGAGGTTAAACCTTACAGTAGTTGTTGCATATTGATACATATCAATATCCAGGAAATAACATATTAAGAAAAAATTAAGATAAAGCCTACCTTTATAAATCTGGAAATTGAATAATGGACCAAACTCTTATGACCAGGCTGTGAGCTTACAAGCAGCAATTATTAATTTAATTAGCAATTTAAACTGAGACACACAAACATTTCTCCATTCTCTGTCCCCGCCCCGGCAAAAGGAAAATTTATTAACAATCAAAAAATTGTCATTATTATATTTTAAAACATAAATATATGGCAAAAATATGACTTATACAGTAACAAAGCATGGTAAAAGATGAAGGCTAGTTTAGAAGGAAAAATAATTCTGGTAGTCATAATGGTTTCTCTATATTTTGATCAGATCTAAGTAGGAAAGAGCCTCATTTAAAAAGTGGGAGCTCAATTTGGCCATTACTCATAAGAAACACCATTAGGTTAGCTTGAGGGAAGGCTAATGTACTGTTCTTAACTGAGAATTGAGAGAAGATAGGTGATTTAAATAAAACAATGTTTTGGATCTCAGGAAAAGAAAACATAAGCAATGAGAAAATGGGAACCATTAGAAAGTAAGAATTCAGATTGTTGATTGTTTTAATTTGACTTTTAAAATCAGTGAAAGAGTCTGTAAGTAGTTTGGTCCTTATGCAGACTATGGGAATTTTGTTATATTCCCTGGCTCATGCAGGAACTGGGCTGGCTAAGGCTCTCATGCTCCCACTTTTCTTTTCTATATTCTCAGAAGAAATAATACATTTTATTAAGATACTCAATTTCTTTTCTTTTTTTTTTTTTTCTTTTTAAGACAAGATCTCACTCTATTGCCCAGGCTAAAGTGCAGTGGCATGATCATAGCTCACTGCAGCCTTGAACTCCAAGACTCAAGTGATCCTCCAAACTCAGTCTCCCAAGTAGCTAAAACAACAGGCATGTACCACCATGCCTGGCTAATTTATTTATTTATTTTTATTTTTTGTAGAGACGGTCTTGCTCTGTTTCCCAAGCTGTTCTCCAATTCCTGGCCTCAAGCAATCCTCCTGCCTTGGCCTCCCAAAGTGCTAGGATTACAGGTGTGAGCTACCAGGCTCAGCCTAAGAGCCTAAGGTACCCAATTTCTTGAAAAATAAATTATTCTCAACAGTTTATTAAAAATAAACCAATTTTACAATAGTTTATTTTTAAAAGTTTTATTCAGAATAACTTTGTACACTACAAAATAATTTATTTTATTCAGAATAATTTTGTTACAGAATTGCTTGTTAATACTGATTTCCTATGTAAATTGTGAAGGTTTTATTGAAATGATGTATTATACTAAGAAATTTTTAATGGATCTATAATAAAATAATTACAAAATGATTCCCCCCCACCCTCTCGCTTCTTGGCCTTTTGGCTAAGATCAAGTATAATACAAAATAACTTACCTTTAAAAGAATACTGACAACTCCTCTACAAATCATTTTAATTTCTCAGTAAAATGATCCAGGATATATGGTGAGAAGCCAGACATGAAGAATATAGGAAAGAGAAATACTAAATTTCTTGACCCCAACTTTCTTTTTCTTACTGCTACAACCTTCCCAGATCTTTATTAGCTTATGGTAAGATAATAAAGTATATCTGAAGATTTTTTTTTTTTTTTTTTTGCTTTCTTCTTGGCTCATTTTAAGCTCTCACCCAAACAACAAAAGATAGAATACCTTTTTTTTTCAACAAACAAGGAAAAAGATAAATTTGTCTAAGTGGCTATGGTGTCAGTATATTAATAGAGAACCATATAATCAAAAGTTCAGTTATACTGTTGACTTCGAGAAGCTGCCATTGAAGAGCTGCTTCCCAACTATTTCTTTTGCTTTATGGAAAGGAAACTGCTTTTGCTCCTTCCCAAATCAATTTCCTTTTCTCCTCTCTCTTTTCAACATTCCCACCAATAACTTCTCTTTTTCGAAGCTGATAGACTTTAACTTTTGCCCATCAGGGTAACTTCAATGATAACCAGATAATACCAAATTGAGATTCTTCCCGAAATTTTATTGGCATTTGATTCTAACATCCAGTACACAAAGTATATCCATTTTTAACACATTTACTGCCACACTAGAAAAACATTTTTCTCCCTTGGGGCCACGGTGTTTTATTACGAAAATAGAATGAAAACTTTGAAAACAAAACGATCCTTTCTAACTTAACGAAAAATTTGTTATTTTTTATTGTTTTCTGTGTGTGAGTTATATGCAACTTGAAAAATAGTTCACGTGGCTCCCAAGGTGAAGAGACTTGTGAATTACATATGCTTCACAAGGCCCCAGGTTCAAAACTAGCATGTATTAAATACAACTCACATGGCAGTTAATGTGTTAATTCATTATAAGATCCTAGAATCTCAGAATCTTGGAGGTCAACAAGATATTCAGCTACTCCCCTGACTCAAGAATCCCTTTTATAGCATTCTTGCATATGGATTTGTACAAGAAGATTTCGCAAACTAACATTAAACTCTTCTTGAGCTGGGCACAGTGACTCACACGGGTAATCCCAGCACTTTGGGAGGCCAAGACAAGAGGATCACTTGAGGCCAGGAGTTCGAGACCAGCCTGGGCCAAACACGGTGAGGCCCTGTTTTTACAAAAAATTTTAAAAAAGAAAAATTAGTCAGGTGTGTGGTGGCACATGCCTTTAGACCCAGCTACTTGGGAGGCTGAGGCAGGAGGATTGCCTGCACTCAGGAATTGGAGGCTACAGTGAGCTATTATGGCGCCACTGCACTCCATCCAGCCTATGTAAGAGAGAGATCCTATCTCTAAAAACAAAAACAAAAAGACTCTTCTTGACTACCTATACCATACTCCTTATATTTAAAGATACATTAAATTACATTATATTTGAGTGGAAAATGTACTTAATTACATTTTAAAATTAGACTTACATATTTATAAGATGAAATCACTATTAATAATTTACTTTGCTCTACCTTCATATTCTTAAATAATTTAGTAGGCCAAAAACTTCATTAACCAAGGTTCTATTGCACCCTGCCTGCCACATAGCAAGTATTTGGAGTTACTAAAAAAGTGGTCCGTTTTCATAATCATGTTGTGTTTCCATCTCTGACTGAGAATCCTATGTCTTTACCATATTCAAACCCACCACTTCAATACACACACAGGTTATCTTTGAGAAACCACTGCCTACCGATTCCATTATTGGGGTTGTAGTGAGTCTTAAAGTCTAGAAAATAATCAGTGCTGAAAAAGGACACAAGATTTAAAAGCAGACTAACCCATGTACATGCTCAATGTTTTCTGCCAAACACCATATATTTTAATTATATATTTTATTATAATTTTATTTCCTTATTTTATAATTTATGATATAATTATACTACAAATATAATTACATATCTAGATATTTTATATTTGTAATATATAATTTATAATAATTCTCATATACTAAAATTTTAGTCCCTTGTGAAATTTTATTACAAAATTAATGCTAAAGACAATTAAAAAAAAGAAAAAATTAATGCTAATGTTTAATGACTGGAGTGGCAGTAGTAAAGTATATAGCATCCTTTCTTCAGATAAGGAGGTACAAAGGAATAAAATGTAGGAAATTCTCATTCTTTTTTATACTTCACCAAAGTATAAAAATTTATTTGCAAAGCCAGGGTAAATAAATTTCTTTGGCCTGAAAGTATGGCATATGCTTTGCTTTCATTGTCACTTTTCTTTTTAGAAAGGTAGTGGAAACTGAAGGAAGCATAGCAAATAGATTTAAGGCACTTAAAGTATTGCTTTAAAAGCCCGGCATTTATAAACATTGCTGTTAAAAGACCAGTATTTTGTTAGGTGCTTGTGGATAGTTTATGTATGAAATTGCCTTACATCTTTGTAAAATCCACTAATACGTCAAGAAAAATAAGGAATGTGGACAGTGTGAGGAAATGTGGACAGAATGATAAGATTATATGTAACAAAAATCATGTCAATATTCTATCTTAAAATAGGCACATTCTGCCCTTATCTTTCTAGGTATCCAATATTAAACATTTTTACTTAAGATCTTGTTTTCAGGTTAGATGCTATTTAATTAGGTTTACGTTGTATTAAAATATTTTAATCAGGTAACATACTGATTAGTTTTACTTTGTACAGTTAGTTTCACAAACAAACACCAACTTAATATTTGGTGATACCTGCTCAGCCCTTTTTGCTAATTCACGCTCAATTTTCCTCTTTTCTAGCATATCCTGCTCAATTCTGCGTTTTCGTTCCTCCTCCGTTCTCTTCCTTTGTTCCTCTTGTCTTTGTTTCTCCATTTCAGCAAATTTACCTTTAACAGTTCCTAAGAATATATAAAAGAAGAGTTGGATACTTTGTCATGATTCTTTTTTTTTGCAATTTAATTTACAATTTACCCCTCAAGTTTCTTACCTATTAGCTTTGGGACATAAGCCTTTTCAACTTTAGAAGACACTGATTCCTCATCATCGGAAGCCAGCATTTCTTTAATCTAGATAATTAAATAAATTAATATGAGCACATGTCCAAAAATTAGACTAAATCATAGTATATGCAGATTTTACATTAGCTTATAAACACAGAAAAGTATTTTAATTATAGTTAATACAAAATGTGATTAATGTGAATAATAAAATATAAATTAAAAAAATGAAAATGAATAGTTTCACAAGAATGAAGTAAAATAAAATAACCTCCTGCTTTCTCCTGTTCCATTCTCTCTCTCTAATATATTGTTCTTTTCTTCTTTGCTTTTCGTCTCTAGATCTCCTTTCATTTCTTTCTTCCCTGGCTCTCTGCATGGCTTCAAACTTATCCTTTACATCACCCTTGCCAAGTTTTGGCACATAGGTTTTTGGAATAGGTTTAGATGAAGAAAGCAGAATCTTAATTAGGAGAAAATAAAGAGAAGAAAGCTTAAAAAAAGATAAGAAGAAATTAGGCAAAGACAGATGAGAACAAACAATATAAAAAATTTTATTGAAACAGAAAACAGAAATGAGTTTGAAACCTTAATTTGAACCACCATCACCTGATTAGATACTTTCTAAAACCTAACTATGAAAAATGAAATTACAGAAAATATGAGAGTAGAAATTTCATTAATATATAGTAATCAAGTCCCATTTTGTGGGTAGTGTTCCACTGAAGCTGAAGGCCAGTGAAATATAAAAATCAAATACTGAATTCTAGTTAAAAAACATTATTACTTCATTATTAAACTACTTCATTATTAAACATTCAGGACATCACGTTCTTAAAAGGTACCAAGTCTAATTTCAGCAAATTTGGTAAAGTTGAAAACAAAGCAAAAGTTTTGAGGCTTTAAAGTTTAAAGCCTAATTCGCATATTACATACTTGCTGGTTTCTATTTCTAATATAAGTGAAAGTGAAGGCCAGTCTTTCACTCCCCATTTGTGGTTGAGGTGCACCATGGTCTGTGTGCACAAGCAGTGATTTATGTCGTTACTACTGCTGTGCTGCCCAACTATAACTTCCTTAAGCCATGTTAGAAATGTGCAAGAAGACTGTATCATTCCATTAGGATGTGCTCTAAAAGGAAGATTCCCACATCGCAAAAGAGGTTTCCAAAGAAGAAGAATCTGGTAGAAAAGTGGAGGAAAGATTTTCCGTCACTGTAAAACTAGGAAAACAAATTATTTTCATTATTTTGAAAATTAAGCCGATTGCTAAGTTTCAGTAAATAAAACTTCAGTGCCTCAGAACACCAAACCCTTTCTCCTAATGAAAATGACAAATTGCTTAATCAATCTGTTGCAAACCCAGCCCAGATTTTGTAATCTACAATGTGTCATTGACCATTTGAGTTTTTTAACTTTATAATTTTGGGGTTCCAGCAACTGAGCTCTTCTTAGTACAACCTCAGTAACTACAGTGAAGAACCAGGAAAATGCTAAGAAAAATCTTATTGCAGCCACTGGAAGAAAGAGCCAAGAAGGATCCTCACCTGAGAGTGAATTATCTTTTCCCTGTGAGTATAGATCAAATTTGTTGGATTTTTTTTTAATATTAAAAGAATAATTTCTAAGACTTATCAAGATATTTAAAATTCTACTCAAGATGCTAGCCATCACATGCACTTTACTGTCATTCACAAATCATGTCTCCCAGCTTAGAATTCAAATGACAATACTGGCCCAAAACCAGCTGGCGAACTGTATCTCTTCTTGTTTTACATCTCAACATTATGTTGTTATTATAATTATGAACTCCTGAATATTACCTTTCCACCAAACAACTGCCCTCTCAGCAATTCTACAGTTAACCCTACATTTCCCTCATTTGCTTTTTTTCACTTACCTCAGCCTTTTGGGAAATATCATTCATGTTTGCTCTATGTGGTCTTGGGCTGATTATGAAGCTCTGTATATTTTTGCACCTGAAAAAAAATTTTAATATTGTATAAGAATGTTTAATGACTTTATTTTTAGTATGTTATATATTTTTATAAATAAAAATAGCAGTTCATTGCTCCTCAAAAAATATTGGCATAATCCAAGCAAGTAATAAACTGTGATAACCTTCAGCTCCTTTTCTCATGATTCATAGTATAGGAAATACAAGGTGCATGGTGTTAAAAGATCCCTGAAAGTTTTTTTTTTTTTTTTTTTGAGACAGTCTCACTGTGTTGCCCGGGCTAGAGTGCCATGGCATCAGCCTAGCTCACAGCAACCTCAAACTCCTGGGCTCAAGCAATCCTTCTGCCTCAGCCTCCCGAGTAGCTGGGACTACAGGCATGCGCCACCATGCCCGGCTAATTTTTTTTTTTCTATATATTTTTAGTTGTCCCATTAATTTTTTTCTATTTTTAGTAGAGACGGGGTCTCGCTCTTGCTCAGGCTGGTCTCGAACTCCTGAGCTCAAACAATCCGCCCGCCTCGGCCTCCCAGAGTGCTAGGATTACAGGCGTGAGCCACCGTGCCCGGTACCCCCTGAAAGTTTTTGACCCGGAATAACTTGGTGAACATATCAAGCGCACTTAAAAAGAATGTGTATTTTGCAATTATTGGGTATATTATTCTATAAATATCAACTAGATTAAGATAGTTGATCATGTTTTAGATTTTCTGTATCTTTACTATTTTTTGGGCGGGGGCTAGTTCTATCAATCTTTTATTTTTCTTTTTTTCTTTCTTTCTTTTCTTTTCTTTCTTTTTTTTTTTTTTTTTTTTTTTTTTTTTTTTTTTTTTTTTTTTTTTTTTTTTTTTTTTTTTTTTTTTTTTTTTTTTTTTTTTTTTTTTTTTTTTTTTTTTAGACAGGATTTTGCTCTGTTGCCCTGGCTAGAGTGCCATGGCACCATCATAGCTCATTGCAACCTCAAACTACTGGGCTCAAATGATCCTCCTGCCTCAGCCTCCCAAGTAGCTGGGACTACAGGCTCACCACATCTGGCTAATTTTTAAGATTTTTTTGTAGAGACAGAGTCTTACTATGTTGTTCAGGCTGGTATTGAAGTCCTGGCCTTAAAAGATCCTCCCATCTTGGCCTTCCAAAGTGCTAGGATTACAGGTGTGAACCACCACACCTGCCCTACATGGAATTTTCTATTCTTCCTTTAATTCTGTCATTTTTATTACATGTATTTTCAGGTTTGTTTAAGTACATACACATCATGATTGTAATATCTTTCTTTTGAATTGACCTTTCATAAATGTGATATTTCCCTCTTCTTACCTCATTGTATTGAACTTATCTGATATTAAAACAGTGACATCAACTTTCTTAGGTTTACAGTTTGCATGTCTGTAATTTTCTATCCATTTACTTTCAGCTTATCTATGTTTTTATATGTGAAGTGTATCTCTTGGACACAGCATAAAATTGGACCTTGCTTTTTAAAAAAGATCAATTCTGATAATTTTTCTTTTATTTGCGGTGTTTAGTTCATTAACATTTAATGTAATTATTGATGTGAATGGATTTAGGTCTACCATTTTACTATTTTGGGTTTGTTTTTGTGTGTGTGGTTCTTTTGTTTGTTTTTTCCTTTGGAATTTTCTAGCCAACTTTTAATTTTGTAGACTTAATTTTTTAGAGCAGTTTAGATTCACAGCAAAATTGAGTGCAAGATACAGAGGTTTCCTACATATTCTCTTCTCCCAGGCATGCATAACCTCCCCATTGCCAACATCCCCCACCAGGGTGGTACCTTTGTTACAACTGATGAATCTACACTGACACATCATTATTACTCAGAAACCATAGTTTACATTAGGGTTCACTCCTGATGTTGTACATTCTATGGTTTTGAACAAACGTATAACAACATGTATCCACTATTATAGTATCATACAGAGTAATTTCACTGCTCTAAAAATCTTCCTTGTTCCACCTACTCATCCTTCCCTCCCCTAACCCTGGGCACCACTGTTCTTTTTATCATCTCCATAAGTTTTGCCTTTTCCAGAATGTCAGATAGTTGGAACCATACAGTATGTAGCCTTTTCATACTGACTTTTTTCACTTAGTAATATACATTTAAGTTTCCTCCATGTCTTTTTATGGCTTGATGGCTCATCTCTTTTTGTCATTGAATAATATTTCATTGCCTGGATGTACCACAATTTATCCACTCACATACAGACTCACATGTTGGTTGCTTCCAAGTTTTGGCAATTATGAATAATTTGTTTGTTTTTAACAGACAGGGTCTTACTCTGTTGTCCAGGATAGAGTGCAGTGGGCCCATTCATAGCTCACCATAACCTTGAATTCCTGGGCTCAAGCAATCTCCCGCCTCAGTCTCCCCAGTAGCTGGGACTACAGGTGCACACCACCATGCCTGACTAGTTTTTTCTTATTTTTATTTATTGTCAAGAGAGAGTCTCGCTATGTTGCCCAGGCTGGTCTTGAACTCCTGGGCTCAAACCATCCTCCTGCCTCAGCTTCCCATGTAGCTGAGACTACAGACACACGCCGCCATGCCTGGCAAACTTTTCCCACTCTTGCTCAGGTTAGTCTTGAACTCCTGGCCCCAAACAATCCTCCCACCTTCGCCTCCCAAAGGGCTAGGATTACAGGCACGACCCACTGCGCACGGCCTTCACATCAACTTTAGAATCAGTTTGTCAATATCCACAAAATAACTTGCTGGGATTTTGATTCAGATTGCATTGAAATCTGTAGATGGATTTGGGGAGAAATGGTATCTTAATAATATTGATTCCTCTCATCCATGAACACAGTATCTCTTCCCATTTATGTACATCTCCTATAATTTCTCAGAAATATTTTGTAATTTTCGGTGTGCAGGTCTTCTACATCTTTTGGTAGATCTATCCCTAAATAATCTCTTGTTTGTTGATACTACTGTCAATGGTGTTGTTTTTTAGATTTCAATTAATGATTGATTGTTGCTAGTAGAAGTTGAATTTCCCTTATCTGAAATGCTTGGAACCAGGAGTGCTTTGGATCTCAATTTTTGGGGGATTTTGGAATATTTCCATATACATGATGAGCTATCTTGGGAATGGGACCCAAGTCTAAACACAAAAAAATTCACTTATGTTTCATATACATTTGTTTTATAACATAGCCTGAAGGTAATTTTATGTAGTATTTTAAATAATTTTTTGCATGAAACAAAGTTTTGACTGTAACCTGTCACATGAGGTCAGGTGTGGAATTTTCCACTTGTGACATCATGTTGGTATTCAATAAATTTCAGATCTTAGAGTTTTTGGATTTTGGATTTTCAGATTAGGGATACTCAACCTGTATATAGAAATACAATTTTTAAATTCTGGTATTACATTCTGCAATCCTGCTAAAGTAATTTAGTTCTATTGGATTTTTTGTAGATTCTAGTAGATTCTCTACATACATAGCTCACATCATCTGTGAGCACAGTTCTACTTTTTTCTCTTCAATGTGGATGCCTTTTACTTCTTGTTCTGGTCTGACTGTACTGCTAGAACCTCCAGTACAATGTTAAATGAAAGTGGTAAGAGCAGACACCTTTGCCTTGTTTCTGATTTTAGGAGAAATATGTTCAATATTTCTCCATTAACTAAGATATTAGCTGTAGTTTTTTCTTTGATGCCCTTTATCAGATTGAGTAAATTTGCTGGAGTAACTATGAGGAATGGATATTGGATTTAATCTAATGCTTTTTCTGTATCTACTAAGATAATCATATAGTTTTTATTTTTAGTTTATTAAAATGGTAAATTACACTATTATAAATTAATATGGTGAATTAACTGATTTTGAAATGTTAAGTCAACCTTACATTCCTAGGATAAACCTCAATTGGTCATGATGCATTATCCTTTTACTATATTGCTGGATTCAATTTGATAAAATTTTGTTAAGTTTTGCATCTGTGTTTAGGAGGAATATTGGTCTGTAATTATCTTTTCTTGTAATGTCTGCTTTAGGTAACAGAATAATAATGCCTTCATAGAATGAGTTGGGAAGTATTCTCTCTTCTTTAATTTTCTGGAAGAGTTTATGTAGAATTTAGTATTATTTTTTCCATAAATGTTTGTAAGAACTTCCCAGAGAAGCCATGTGGGGCTGAAGTTTTCTTTGTGGGAAGGCAACAATATGATGGGGTGGGCGGGACATGATTTCATGCAATTATTAACAAGATTCTAGCTTTTTATTTTGAGACAGGGTCTCACTTTGTCACCCAGGCTAGAGTGCAGTGGCCTGACCATAGCTCACTGTAACCTTGAATTCCTGGACTCAAGCAATCCTCCTGCCTCAGCCTCCTAAGTAGCTGGGACTACAGGTGTGCACCACCATGCCCAGTTAATTTTTATTTTTTGTCAAGACAGAGTCTCGCTATGTTGCCCAGTCTGGTTTCAAACTCCTGGCTTGAAGTGATCCTCCTGCCTCAGCCTCCCAAAGTGCTGGGATTACAGGCATGAGCCACTGCACTTGGCAAGATTAGTGGGTCTGCGAGTGTTCATCGTATTATTAAAAATAATTAAGTCAAGAAAATCATCCATGAATGATGAGCATATGTCATGAACCAAGGGTTATGAATAATCTAATTTTATGTGCCTGAGATAAAAATAATAAATAGCTTGAGTCCTGTTCTCTTTCCTGAACCATTATATCATTTGGTTACCTATTAAGTATTTCTTCTTGTGTAACCAACAAAACCAACCCTGCATTCTCATAGCTTTTCAAACCTTACAGTTATTTCTGATTCATTCTTTTTCTATATCTTCTAGATTTATACAGTGTCAAGACTTATGAATGTTTCTTTCAAACTTTCTCTTACTTCATCATTTCCATGCTTCTATACAATATCATACAAGCCTTCATCACCTCGCACTTGGATTACCACAATTTGGTAATCAGACCTAAATCCAAATTCCAGATCTGTTGCTTCCTAGTGAGGGTCAGATAACATATGTGAAAAATCCTAGAACACTACCTAACATTAGTAGATACCAATAATTTTGATTAATTTTATTACTCTTGGTCTCTCTCATTAGAATTTACTCAATTCAGTAAAAACTTACATTTCCCTGCTGGTGAGCATATATAACATATTACTTGCATAATTTTTTTTTTTTTTAGAGAGGGTCTTGCTCTGTTGCCCAGGCTTAGAGTGCAGTGACGTCATCATAGTTCACTGCAACTCAAACTCGTAGGTTCGTGTGATCTTCCAGCCTCAGCCTCCCAAATAGCTGGGACTACAGGTGTGTGCTACCATGCCTGGATGATTTTTCTATTTTTTGTAGAGACAGGGGTCTCATTATGTTGATCTCGAACTCCTGGCCTCAAGAGATCCTCCTGCCTGGGCCTCCCAAAATGCTAGGAGTATGGGCATAAGTCACCATGTCTGGTCTTGTGTAGTTTTTAAAACAGTAATACCAAAGGGTATGAGAAAAATTTGAGCAACCTCACATAGGAGTGTAGGGACTGATAATTTTAGCTGAATTAGCCAGAGGGAACTTCAAGAAGTCTTTTTTTTCCCCCCCTGGTGAAATGAAAGAAAATTGGCGGCTTGTTGACAGTGAAGAATTAGCCTGCCGAGAGTAGTCCTAGAAAATAAATGAATCAGCTAGCTCTATTCATTTAATTTTTTAAAATCCTCAAATTATATCTTGACTTAATTATAGATTTAGAATAAAATTAAGATTGATTTTTAAAATTTGCTATGAATAAAACCACTTAAAGTAGTTTTTTAAAATGTCATTTCAGTATTCAGAGCTTTCGTTTTGAAAGTCAGAGAAAATTTGAACAAAAGTAGCTTTACCTTTTCAGGTTAAAATGTAAGTAAATTTTCCTTTACTGGCAGTTTGCTCTGTTCTGCCTTTTGTTTGTTTTTTTTCTTTCTTTGTTCGAGGAAATGTTTTGCCTTTTGAGCATAAAACGTAGCAAGGTAAGTTCATTAGCTTTTTGCATTATAGAATTGTATTTTAAGGTATAGATTAGGAACCAATAGGACTCACATCTCTTAAATATTTTTATGTTGGAGGAGATAACTTTTAATACATACAGGATTCCTTTATAGTTAATTAAAAAGAAGTGTGACACTGCCTTAGTAGAAACAATAGTGCATTTCAGATGCTAACTCAGTTGTCCATCTGTTAACCCAAGGTTGAAGGTATGAACTTGACTCTGCTCAGCCTATTAACTTCACAGGAAAACTCCATTTCACAGCCACTGGCTGTATTGTCCTATTTAAACCCACTGTCTCACTGATACACCCTTTGGTCATAATATGAATAAAATTAATGACGGTGATAATCTAAGTTAACATTTATCGAGCCTTTACTGTGTGCCCGGTATTTAACAAGTGTTATATCATTTACTCCCCACAACAACCCTTCAAAGTAAATACTTTTATTTTTTTAAGAGACCAGTTCTCACTCTGTCACGCAGGCTGGAGAGCAGTGGCATGATCATAGCTCACTGCAGCCTCGACCTCTTGGGCTCAATTGATCCTCCTGCCTCCCCCTCTGGAGCAGCTGGGACTACAGGCGTAAGCCATCACACCTGGCTCTCAAGGTAAATACTGTTACCAAAACCCCCTCTCAAAAACATTTCCAAGCCCAACATATTAAAATTTTATAAAATATAAATATGAGAATCATATCTTAGAGTTTATCTAATAGGATCTGAAGTCTTATGTAAATTGTAACAGATGGGAAAGTGAGACTTAGTAAAGTCAAGTAGTTTGCCCAAGATTGCACAATGAATGAATGGTGGACATAGGATAAAAATAGGCAGTCTGACTACAGAGTCTGCATTCTTATCCATCATACCACGCTGATACAAGAAAGCAGCACAACTAGTGGGAGAGATACTAGTCAGCTTACTCTGTTTTACCTACTGGTGTAGTCAACAGAACCTTTAACCCAATTATTTGAGACTGACTATACTGAGCAGTAGACATGTTGGAAGCCAAAAAGCCATGATCAATAGTATTCTCTACATTAAATGAATTTCTAATCTTTAGCCAGCAATTAGCAATAGAATATGGTATTGGGTAAGTGAAAAACAGGTATTTTTACCTCACATGACATGTGAGCAGCAGAATTTTTACTTAACCAAGCTTATTTCCTTTTTTTTTTTTTTTTTTTTTTTCGAGACAGAATCTCACTCTGTCACCCAGGCTGGAGTACAGTGGCCTCATTATAGCTTACTGTCACACCAAACTCCTGGGCTCAAGCAATCCTCCTGCCTCAGCTGGGACTACAGGTGCATGCCACCAGGCCCGGCTAATTTTTCTATTTTTTATAAAGATGGGGTCTTGCTCTTGCTCAGGCTGGTCTCAAACTCCTGGCTTCAAGTAATCCTCCTGCCTCAACCTGTAAATGTTGGACTTACAGGAATGAGCCACCACCAAGTGTATACCATTGAATCCATAGCAACAAGGACATGCCAGGTAGAGAAGACACATATTATAATTGTTTGCTGAATAAGTAAGTTTTGCCAGCTTCAAGATGAAGGACTCTATGAACAGTTAAAGATTGTCTGGATATAATGCAGGACTATCATTATGATTATTGTTATGCAGGATATAATATAAATAGAACATACCATTAATTACACAAGTATTTATTAAGCATCTACTCTGTGCCAGGCACTCTGCTAAGCACTCAGAAATACATTGCTGAATGGACAGACACTATCTCTGTTCTCATGTTGTTAACAGTCTCTTCGCAAAAACTCTCAGCAAAAGCCTAGGAACTGGATTTTTCAGTGGTCTAGTCTGATTTGCTATCTGCAAACACAGGTAATGCTATAACATCAACTATACTTGATAGAGAATGGAAAAGCAGTATACAAGATACCACAACTTCCAATTAGATGCTTAAGATCAATGACTTCCATTCTCAGTCCACGTTTTGCATTTCTCTTACTTCCTGATATTCATCTGTACAGCTGGTAGACTCAATGCTGCCTTCCCAGATTGTAGGGGATCTGTTGCTGCCCAGTGCTTAGCTCGACTAAATTATAATTTAACATAAACCCCAAAAGCCATCATGAAAAGTTTTTCAATATGCAGGCAAAAACTGATGAGTCTGAAAAAATTCCCTGTTCCCTTGATTCAACTTTTATTCTCTTAATAAACTGTCTATACTATATTTTAAAATCTTCTGTAGAACATTTACATAAGGTTATTAAATTAGTCTTTTGGAAACATACTCTCAATCCAAATATCACACATTAAATATGTATAGCTTTTTAGACATCAATCACACCTTAATGATGTGGTTTTTTAAAGATTCCAAAAATCCACTTAATCTTTGACTCATTTTATCATCTCCTCCCACTTTCATGCTTACGTATATTGGCCAATTTCACCTTCCAGTCTATAAACATATGTGGAATTTGCTGCTTTATTTAGCAAAGAGGTCCCAGCTCCTCCTCCAATTTAATGTAATTATGCTTACCAGAAATACTTGTTTCTATAATATATAGTTATGTATTATATACTCCAGAGTTGGAGTATAGTGCATCATGGATCAGAATTAAAATCCTTATCTGGGCTCGATGGGCCTTTTGCAGGTTCCCGAAGACTCTCTGGTTTCCGTTGTCTTCTCCCATTCCTTCGACCTTCCACCTAGACATACATATTCAGTAGCCTTTTTCCACCTCCTAGACCTTTCTTAAGTCACTTCTTTACCAACGAAGCATCTTCCCAGACTAATTATAATGGAAATGGTAATTTTCTCCACTTCACCCTAAACATGGTTGTTTTTTTTCTCTTTCAGTCTCTGAGATCTCTAAACGTTCTTAGGTTTCTAGGTGTATCTGGCATAAACTTTTACAATTTTTATATTGTTAAACATCTCAGACATATCAGTCTAATCTATCTTCTTTATTTACCTTTTTATTATGGAAAATTTCAGGCTTACAAAATTAAAAAGACTAACATAATGAACCCCATACACCCATCACCAAGTTTCAACAATTAGCTTTTTGCACTGTCTTAAACAATACAAAGTCTGTTTCATTTATTTCAGCCTAACACACACAGCATAACACATCTTATGATGCTTTAAATCATATTCCTGCTGCATCCACCCATCCTCGACTCTGTGTAGTGCATCCTATCCCCTCAGAATTATGAACAGAATCACGGCCCATAACTCTTGCCTTTTATTTTCTTTTGGGAAGACTCTATTTTTTAAATTATTTTTTAAGTAATTTTTTTTTCTTTTTCTTTTCTTTCTTTTTTTTTGGTCACCCAGGCTGGAGTGCAGTGGTGTGATCATAGCTCACTGCAGCCTTGAACTCCTGGCCTCAAGTGATCCTCATACCTCGGATTCTGAAAGTGCTGGGAATTTAAGGGTGAGGAAGACTTTATTTTATTTTTGTTTTTGAGAGAGGGTCTTGCTCTGTTGCCTGGGCTAGAGTGCAGTGGCATCATCATAGCTCACTGCAACCTCAAACTCCTGGGCTCAAGTGATCCTCCTGCCTTAGCTTCCTGAGTAGCTGAGATTACAGGTGCGCACCACCACGCCCAGCTAATTTTTCTATTTTTCATAGAGACAGGGTCTCGAACTCTTGGGCTCAAGTGATCCTCCTGCCTTGCCCTCCCAAAGTGCTAGGATTATAGGCATAAACCACTGCACCTGGCCTTGAAAGACTTCAAAGTAACCACTCACTTAAAGAAAACTGGTATAAGTTCTCATTTGAGGTCATTAATAAAGTAATAAAAACTTACATATATAAATACATGTGAGGTTCTTTTTTTTTTTTTTTTTTTAGTTGTCCAGATTATTTCTTTCTATTTTTTAGTAGAGACGGGAGTCTCGCTCTTGCTCAGGCTGGTCTCGAACTCCTGACCTTGGGAACTCCTGACCTTGAGCGATCCACCCACCTTGGCCTCCCAGAGTGCTAGGATTAAGACCACATTTTGAAATTTGCTGAATTACAGGAAAGAACATCCTATCAAATTATGTAGTTCCCACTCCAGAAAGGGAGTAGTTAGACTGAGCACTCGCTCACTGTATTTTAGAATACTAAATGAAGACTGGTTTGACAACTTAATTCTTATACTCAAATTAAGAAAAATCTGTGAGATTCAGACTTTTCTTAATCTAGTGTTAAGTGATTTTTCTTCTGTCTGAGCAGGCATATGCAATGCCACCTTAAAGGAGCAGCAACAACATAACAATTCAGCCCCACTGCACTTTCTAAGTGTCTAAGGTCCCAGGCAAGCTAATTGAATCATTATCAAGAATAAGATTAGAGAGAAAACACTAACCAAAAGATAAGGTTGAATAGATGGGGTTTATCAACAAGGGTTTGGTCATAATGAAGAAGGCTGGAATGATAAAGGGATTTAGTGATGCCATTCTAGCATGTTAAGCATTCATGTTAAATGAAGACAACTAAGTGGCCATCACAGGTTTCAGAGGGAATACTGCAATATTACTATTGCAATAGGACATGATTTATCAAAAAAGTTGCATTTTTTCAAATCTGACAGATTAGGTCTGTATTTACAATATAGTATTTTTGTAAGAAGGAGAATCAAACATTATGCCTGGCAAAGGGATACAAAATGAATAAGTGATAGCCCTTGAAATCAAATAGGCTTGGTGAGAGAAATGAATGGAACCACAACTAATTATAATACAAAATAGTAAGTGCTGTAATAGCAGTATTATAACTGGGCTATAGAAACATGGAAAAGACTATGGTGTGATTAAGGAAGGGGTTGGGTTAAAGATGGATAACATGCGAGTTAGACCTTGAAGGATAAGTAGGATTTCACACAGAAGAAAAGATGGTAAGGGCATCCAGGCAAAAGAAACAAAATGAACCAAATTCCAATGACTGAGACCCACTGTAAATTTGAGGAGCTATAAATTGTGCAGTGAATCTATGGCAAAACTAGAAAGACAAATTAGAAAGAATCTTGAATGTCATATTAAGAAAAAGTTTAGATACTATCTAATAATACTATAGGCAACAGGGAGCCAGTAAAGTATTTTTTTAGGCAGGAACATGACTTAATCAGGTATGTATTACAGAAATAAAAAAAAGAGAGATTCTTATAGCATTGTAGAAAATGGAGTGAAACGGAAAGACTAGAGGGAGGAGGACAAGTACAATGATCTTGGCAGGAGAAGATAAGGGCTGAACTAGGACACTGGCATTACAAATGAAAAGTTGGAAGAGACATTTTAGAAGTGGAATTGACAGGACATGGTGACTCATTATTTATTTAACAAATATTTATCAAGCTCCCCCTGTGTGCCAGGCACTATCCTAGGCTGTGGTGAAATGAAAAGTGAACAAAAAGACAAAGTCTCTGTCTTCCCAGAATTTACATTGCAGTGGGGGCACTATTGTGAGAACTTTTGCCAATTTGGTTTGGAGGGGTAGAGGCGAGGAAAAGAATACTGTCAAAGATGAACCCAAGGTTTCTACTCTGAGCCAGTGGGTGGACAGGGTAGCATTAACTGAAATTAAATTAAAAAGCATGCCCGAGTCAGAAAATTAGCTTAGTTTTGAACAGGTTTTACTACCTGTCAGAATTACATTTGGTGTCTGGTTACACCTGGATCAAGAATAGTGGAATCTTAGAGCTCATTTTCTAAGCACCTTAAAGATCGCTTAGTCCAACAGTACTACCCCTTCATTTATCATACGACTTACCCAAGGTTATAAGCTGTTCAGGAGCAGAACAAGGAACTAGACTCTAGGTTTCTTGACTTTTAGTTAACTACTAATTTCACTCTGTAATTCTTCATTTTTACCTATTTTAAGTACATCAAACATTACATATATACAAACAATATGCCAAATGGTAATACCAATGGTGTCAAACTGGCATAGTAATCAAAGAGGTAGGTTTCAGAAGTTTTCGAAAATGACTTAATGACCTGATAAAATAGTTTCAAGAACAAAATAATTCCCAGGTTGGATATTAAGATATGAAGCTCAAGCTGTGAGAGAATATATAAGACTCTTAGCAGAATATAATATTAAGTACAACGGATTTTTCTCAAATATTCATGCTAATGCTTCTGTTCTAGAATTTTATTGGTCCTATGGTTAACCTCTAAATTTTCTAAATTCAATTACTTTTCCTTGACTTTTTCAGATATGCAATTAAAACAGCTCAAGAATAGCAAATAGGCTGGGGGCAGCCTGGCTAGTAGGCCAGGCACGGTGGCTCGCGCCTGTAGCCCTAGAATTCTGGGAGGCCGAGGTGGGAGGATCACTTGAGCTCACGAATTTGAGACCAGCCTGAGCAAGAGCAAAACCCTGTCTCTACTAAAAATACAAAAAATTGGCCAGGCATGGTGGCATGTGCCTGTAGTCCCAGCTACTAGGGAGGCTGAGGCAGCAGGATTGATTGAGCCCAGGAGTTTGAGGTTGAAGTGAGCTATGATGATGCCAATCAAGAAAACAATTTGAAATCGTAGCTTTCTATCATTTACAATGACTGTTTCACGGTGTTAATGTATTATCTCCTTTCCCAAGAAGAAGAGAATTGTCAAGACAGTGACAGCTTTTAATCTGCATTTCATTGAACTCAAGCAAATTCTTAGTCTTAAATGGAACACTTAACTATGTACTACAAGTGAATGTTAATACATAACTCTTACAGTCTTTGTAACGAACAACAAAATTGTTTTGAGCTTCATAAACTATGAGCCTAAATTTTTATCATTTTTCCCTTGTATGAGAAACATAAACTTAAGTATAATGTAGCTTTATTACATTTAATTAATGATGGTTGCAACCTCATGCTTTAAAAATTATACTATAAAACCTGTCATAAACCTCATCACAATTCAAAAATATGAAATTAGATCCTATTTTACCTATTTGAAGTAGTGATACTTTTCACTCCTACCAATACACAATTCTTCATTGAAAACCAAGAATCTTTCCTTCAACCTGCCTTGATATTCTTCTGTAATAATTATATATAAGACTTTGCCTTTATATTACAGTATATAACTTCTCGAAGTACACTCACCACACTATGAGACCCTGAAAGGTAAGAACTGCTCTACTCCTCTCTGTATTTTTATTTGTTTCATACAACACCTAGGACATAGTACAAGCTTGATTCCTGTTGGAGCTAGTGAATGAATGACAGAGAAAACAGGAAAACTGTCTGATCTGAAATCAGCCCAAAGACTCATGATTGGTATCTACAAAAGGAGGGCCAATGGCATAGGTGCACTAACTAAATAAAATAATAATAGAATATAAAATGAGGTGGGCTTATGCTAAACTAAACATCATGAACAATCAGAAACTGAGGACTTCAGGAAGTTGCTTCCCAAGAAAATGGATGGATGTGGTAATCATTGGAAAAGTCTGGGCCTCATCACCCTCTCGGCAAGTGGAAGGTGGACTTTCATTGAAGGACACAGCTGGGAATAGGAAGACCCAGGCCTCTGGCTCCAAACAAGTCAGTGGGGGCAGGGAGGTAGAAGAACAGTAATTAATTCCTCTCTATGGCCAAACTCTAAGGGTCACGGAACGTCTCCTAAACACTTCTTGAATGGAGAAGTAGAATTATTCTTTTTTTTTTTTTTTTTTTTTTTTGAGACAGAGTCTCACTCTTTTTGCCAGGGCTAGAGTGAGTGCTGTGGCATCAGCCTAGCTCACAGCAACCTCAAACTCCCAGGCTCAAGTGATCCTACTGCCTCAGCCTCCCGAGTAGCTGAGACTACAGGCATGAGCCACCATGCTCGGCTAATTTTTTCTATATATTTTTAGTTGGCCAATTAATTTCTTTCTAATTTTAGTAGAGGCGGGATCTCGCTCTTGCTCAGGCTGGTCTCGAACTCCTGAGCTCAAACAATCCACCCGCCTCGGCCTCCCAGAGTGCTAGGATTACAGGCGTGAGCCACCGCGCCCGGCCAGAATTATTTATATTTAAGAGATCCTAGGAGATATTTCAAATATCTCCCCTATGCTTCCTAAAATACCACCAGTGAAAATATTTGATTTGTTTTGGTTGGCAATACACGATCCCTTCAGCTCTAATTGACACTAACGATTAATGTCAATGAATGCTAACCTCTTCTTCCCGCTCCCATGATCACATGAAGACATTGTAACCAAAATACATCCATATTTAAAATCCAGGTTCCCAACGCTAAGTCTGGTAGACTTTCCATTATATCATATACTATATGCACTTGTCCTAATATTTAGATCAGGGGACTGCATACTCACGTGTCTAGGGTCAGGTAATATAAATGTAATGTAAGGAAATATTGCGTCATGCAATTGACAGGTAATGTAAATGAGGTGACTAGCTGTATTAATAAAACAACAGGGAATCCTGGAGACTACGTTCACAGGGAGTGTGTGGCCTGTGGGGCAGCCACTACTTAATTCCAGGGCATTGTTGCTAGGCAAAAACGTGGACCCAATTTTGTTCGGATCTTCCAATTTTTCAAGAGAGAATGTAAGTCCGTATTTTAATGTAAAATGTATCAATTTTCAAACATGTCTGTGGCTAGAAGTATCATTTTGATTGTGAATTTGTGGCCCAAGTCTAAAAGAACAGACAGCACTGAGAAAACGGAAAGGGGCAAAGGGAGGCCTGTTCGCCGACCTCGAAACCCAGCCCAAGGGGCCCTAATCTGCTTGTCTTCTAACCTGAGAGCAAAAAGGAAAAGATATCAAGAAGGAAAAAAGGGGGAAGGAAAAAACCACCTGTTGATCACTTACTAGATGGCAGACACCGCATCAGGTGCTTTCGCATATGTTGTTTCATTGAGATATGACAATGCAAGAAAAAGAATTTTATGCGTGGGAAAAAGACTACATCAAAATACTAACAATACGAGCGTCATTATTTGCCATTCTCCATAATTTTTAACCATAAATACAATATGGTTGAATTAAGTTTATAATACAAATTACAACTAAAAATTAAGGTGGATTTCTAGGCACAAATCCACCCATCCTAGAGTGTAGAAAGTATACTACCATAAATTAAGCCAAATTATATATTCGATATTTAAGTGTATGTAATATTTATGCAATTATAAAACCAGAAGAAAGAGAACACAGCAGAAACTACACAGGTGATATGGACCACAGATGAACTAAAGAAGAAGAGAAATGTGTGAAATTGTTAAGAATGTTGTAAGTCATTTTCTCTCTAAATTATGAAACTACCAAGACTTTTTGTGTGTATGTGGCCTACAGTTATACAATAAAAAAGTCCTCTCTTCCGTAAAAATAAATTTTAGCTATTTGCCCCTCTGTTACATAGTTTTCCACATTCATTGCATTGTTTTATTTTAGGCACATAAAAATCTCATAGTTTTATTTAAATAGTATTCCTTTTTTTGAGTTTAGGGTGTTTCAAAGATAACATGTAGATTTTATTCTTTTCATAAATGAGGTATGTCAATATAGGCCGCTTGGGTTCTAAACAATCTAAATCCCCAATTAATCTCTTCCAAATATACATATATAGTTTTCATTCTGCTCATAAATGAAACCCTAACCTAAATACTTGAAGTGAAATTTCAGGGGAAAAATACTGTTCAAAAACCTAGATAATGCATTCCTTTGTTGATGCTAAATATAGTCATCTCAAGATGACATACATTTTGACAATGATCAGCCTTACATGTCAAATTTTCAAAAATAGCACAGATTCCATTTTAAGGTGAGCAGGAAAAATTGCTATTCACATTTCAATTTTAAATGGATTTAAAAGTGCAAATCTTCCATTAAAACTGGATTATATCAATAACTGTAATGAGGAAGACTGAATTTAAAAGAATTTAGTTGTAGTTTTTGCTTAGGGATCTTTAAGGGAGATAAAACACAGACTTGCACACATTTTTCTTTAAATTATTCCTCAGAAACATCAGTGAAAAAATAAAGTGCCATCAAAAATAGGGGGTAATAGGTACAAGGAAGAAAAATCTTAACTAGCTACACTGAATAATCAGTTCATTGTACTAAATTTATACTAAATATACCTCTCCCCAATAAACCTTTCTCACATTTGATTAATTATACATTTTTCTTCCCTTACCAATACCCCAAAGCTCAAAAGAATTCCAGAAACGTGTATTTTGAATTTTCTTATGCAGCAATGTAACCTGTAAAAGAATAATATTAAATGGGAAAATTACGTGGCCCACTCAGTAACGTGTGACTAAGATGGTATAAATACTTAAGTTTTTAAGTATTTAATCACACTACCCAAGACATAGTTATGTTGTGACGCCCAGGCCAATGGGCTCATGTTACATGAATTCATTAACAAAATTTAGCCGATGAATGATGTTCCCATTGCTTTGGTCAGGGAACTAATTTCTTTCTTCTTACGGCTTACTTCTTTTCTCTACCTGCCTCTTTCCCAAGGACGGACATTTTGTTAGGACATATCCTTATGCTATTTTTACCTTGTTATCTATTTCTCTCCCTACTCTCTTTGTTAACGTTATGGCCTTTAGTAAATATAAAATGAGTATCTCAAAGTCATTGCAATAACCAACTAACCTCTCAACTTAGTTATTTTCGTTACAAATGCCCGCAATAATACATTTTTAGCATTTGTAGAGCGTTTCACAGTTTGCAAACAGTTGGAATGGCTTGGCGTTTTCAAAAGCATGTAGACAAGGAGTTCTCAAGAAGTGACTACTACATTCTTCGCTCCAACTTCCAGCTCTAGTTGCTTAACCACCAGCATCCCACCTCGGGCAGAATCGCGGAAAAAGAGTTTGGAGACGGGGGTCGGGAGGTGGGGTAGATGACAGGCTGTTAAATCATATTTCACTCCCCATCCTCCTCCACAGGGGCCGATCAGGAACGGTATCTTAAAAATAACAGGCACTGCTGGCGAGACGGAGACCGTGACGGAGGCACGTGGTGGGGGACGACACTGAACTTACCCGCTCGGACCCCAAGGGTACAGTGAAGGGACCGACACCCACTCATCTCACAGAGGGCTCTTCCCCTACAGCAGAGAAAGCACTCAAAACTCAACCGACACGGCGCAGGGCAGCAAGGCAAGGAAATCGCAACCGGGGGCCGAAGGCCAGTTAACGCGGAGAGACAGCGAGGCAGACCCTGGCCCGTGCCCCGCCTGGCCCGCAGGACGCGGCCCCGAGGGCCGGTTCGCTCAGGCCGGGCAGCAGCGCGCAGCCACAGCTGGATGCAGCCCGGCCAGGAGCCGGGGCCCCAGGCGCCTCCTAGCAGCCGTCGCCGCCCCTCCGGGGGTCCGGCACCTCCATCTCCACTGTCCCATCCCACGTTCCCGAACTCCCCTTACCCGCTAGGAGCCGGTGACAAGCGAAGGTCCTCCTTGCTCTTGGAGAGAATGGGCGCGTCCGCCAGCTGGGCGTGGGTAGGGGTCCGGGCGCTCTGGTCGCTGCCACTTCTGCTCCAGCCGCTGGGAGCTTTCTGGCTGCCGCCGCCGCCGCCGCCGTCTCCAGCAGCAAGTTTCCATAAAAGTCCTGGTGCGCAGCCTGTTCCCGCATTCCAGGCGGGCCCAGCGCCGGCTGCAGCTGTTCCAAAACACAAGGCCAGTTTCCCCAACCCCCACCTCCGCCGTATCGCCCGGAGAGGGGTGGAGAGCCGAGGAGAAAAGCAGGGGAGGGGGAACAGTGGCTGCCAACTTTCCTCCAGAACTTGCCTGTCGCCCGGCCCCAGGTGCCTGAGCCGACCCTCTAACCTTGGGCCTTGGGCCCGCCTGCACCCCCGACAAGGCCCGGGGAAGGGAGGCTGCCTCCCCTGACGGAAAGGAATGATGCGGGAATGAGCTTCTTTACCAGGCTCGGGCTGGCTCCCCCTACCCACGACCCGTTTGCCCTGGGGCCCACCTCTCTCAGCTACTCTACCCTTCCTAGTTTCCAAGCAAGAAGCCAAGCCACTACGTTATCTTCACCCAAAGTATTGACCTTTGGCCAACTTTCCCTAAATTAGCCAGAGTGTGGGGCAGCAATCCGGAACACTTCATCTTTTGCGCCCCTTTTCTTGGCTCTGATTTTTTGGTGCTTGTGGTATTTTTTTTTTCTTCTTCTTTTATAGCCACTAGACCACCAGGGATTGGCTCTGGTTTTTAAATCCAAAGAGAGAGGTTTAAAAGAAAAAAGTTGAAGGCAGAAGCGGAGGAAAAGGAATAAAAGAATGTATGTTCATATGTGTGTGTGTGTGTGTGTGTGTGTGTGTGTGTGTGTGTGTGTGTATAAATCTTCAACCTGGAGCAGTGGCTCACGCCTGTAATCCTAGGAGGCAGAGGCAGGAGGATCATTTGAGGTCAGGAGTTCAAGACCAGCTTGAGCA
>RJWJ010005785.1:0-66121 GCA_004363605.1 Indri indri
GTGTGGGATGCACATACGATGGAATGTCGTTCGGCCGTGCAAGAGGGGAATCCTGACATACGCTACGTGGGTGAGCCTTGGGGACGTTGTGCTAAGGGAAATAAGCCAGTCACAAAAGGACAAATATTGTTCGAGACCACTTATGGGAGGTCCCTGGAGTAGTCAGGCTCAGAGAGACAGAAAGCATTAGCAGAACAGCAGTGCCGGGGCCTGGGGCGGGGATGAATGGGGGGTTGGTGTTCAACAGGGACGGAGTTTCGGTTTCCTACGATGGAAAGAGGTATGGAGATGGATGGTGGTGACGGTCGTACAGCATTATGAGTGTATTTGATCCCACCCTCCCTGAACTCGGGCTTAGGGAGAAGGGTTTTAGGGAACACCTCACCCTGTCCTGATGTGGAGGGAACAGAAGGCAATGACGGTCAGCCCGCCCCTGGGACTTCTCACAGGCCTTTTCTCAACAGGTGTGGCCTAGTGCCTGCAGGGACAGTGGCCATGGCCAGGTGAGGCAGACGCAGGTAGAAGGTATCGATCGACAAAGCTACCCGGGCGCATCCTGGCCTGCGTGTGCACAGATCTGGGCTCACGCACAAACACGCCGCTGTGCTCCGTGCTCCGGCTCCCTCCTCCTGCCCTCTCTGCCCGCAGGCACCCAGAGCTCCTCGCAGGGCTTGCCCGGCCTCCCCGCAGACCCCAGCTCCGGGCCATGCCCACACCACGCCACACAGTGCCGCCTGGGTTACTTCCAGCGCCTTCTCCCCGCTGCCTCGCAATTGTTCTGTGCAGCAAACTCTTCTCCTTCCCTCCGGCCGAGACTGGCCCAGTGCCCGCCTGGCCCCTTGCAGACATGCCATAAGCGTTTGTGGGAATGGGCACACACAAACCTCCGGAAGCCACCAACCAGGAATGAGCAGAGCCCCGCAAAGAAGCGCGGACACTCGGAGGCCCTGTCTGACAGCCGAGGGCTGATGTTTATCAGGAAACGTGTCAGTCCCCTCAGCTGCAATTAGCCGGCTCCCCTCTCCCCGGGAGGCTGCTCTGGCGTCGCTGTGGGACACTGGTCCGCTCCGCGCATCCTCCCAAAGGGAACAGCAGCTGGCGACCCTGGACGTTGGCGGGAATAGATGACCTGTGACATAGGACTGTCTTTATCTCGTGCAGCACCAATTATCGGTTCTTCTGAGACCCAGGGACGCTCAGCTCCGGGAAAGGCACAGCCATCTAAGGGAGATGTCCTGGGAGTCTCCTGTGGCTGGGTGGGACGAGGGCTGGTTTCTTGGGGCTAAAGCAGGGACGTCGTGCCCTCACTGAGGCTGCCCTGCACAGCGTGACTCGCTTTTCCCCTGGTGGCTGCAGCAGCCGTCTGAGCTCTGCACGTTCCTGGGGCCAGGTCACAAGGCTCGCGTGTGGCTACTCTGAACAGGCCACTCTGGGGCTCCTCCCCCAACACACGCACACGTGCACATGTGCACACATGCACACACGTGCACACACGCACACGTGCACACACACGTTCCGTAAGCTGCAGCGCAGCAGATGTGGCCACTTCAATTACACGGCAGCAGAGGGTTCTGCAGCTCGGCTGTCCCTGGGGAGCGGGAGGCCCGCGGGTTCGTTCGCAGCGAGGTGTGGAGAATGGAGTGGGCTGGGGGTGTTAACGACAGCAGCCACACTCCCCGAGCAGCCTCCGAACTCGATCGTTCTTTAATTATCTGCAATGAAAGCGCCGTCCTCACCCTCTTTATATGATGGTGGAGGAAATCGGAGCGTCCATTAATTACCTGATCCGTATGTAAAGTGTCACACACGATTCTTCCAGAGCCAAAGGGTTCTTGCTCTCAGACCTGCATCATCTCTTAGTAACGACATGGAGTGTCGGGAAGGGGACCTTGGAGCCCGGATCCTGCCAAGGCCAGGCGACAGCCCGAGCCGGGGGCTCCACCCAGGGTGCCCGAGCACCTGCCCTGGGGGCCGGGGCTCCCCTGCAGCAGGAAAGGAGCGAAGGGTCTGGAGATAGAATTAAGAGTTTGATAAACTCCTTCCATCAGAGTCTGCTAAGCAGGCGTGAGTGAACATTCAGCAGAACATGAACGAAGTTGAAGCTGTAGCACGTTAGATGGGAAGGATTTTCCGGTAGGAGGGAGAGTGGCAGACATGCTCAACCTTCCCCAGAGCAGGAAATTTCACAGTCCGGGGAGAGACTCCCTTTTGGAGGAAGTGTGTGATCGCCAAGAGAGCAGCTAAAGACCAGCTATTAGTATTGAGGTCACAGCTTGCCAGTAGCTTTGGAAACATGCCCTGGGGACACTGGAGGGGGAGGAGAGGAGGAGAGAGGCAGAGGCAGAGGCAGGGAGATGCGGGGGCTTATCTTTGGCTGCAGAACATCTGGACCGTTGACCAGGTCCCCAACGACCCAGCCATCTCCCAGGGTGGCCTCGTGCAGTGCTTGACAGCTTTGAACCCCATTCTGGAGGCGAAGCTGTGGGTGACGGAGGCAGCGACAGGATGGGGCGAGAAGACCCCTCGGTACCCTCCAGAGCCGGCTCTCACACGCCACCTTATTGCAGTGTCTCAGTCACCCCGAGGGTGGATCCCATCCTCACCCCCTTTCACAGACGAGGAGACTGAGGCCCACAGCCTCTAGTGGGTGGTGGGGCTGGCCCAGGGGCCCTGACTCTGGCCCGGCTGTCACCCACCACAAAGCTCTGGATGTTCCAGAGGCACCCCTCTAGGTGCTTTTGTCATCCCAGGTGCCCTGCAACCACCAGTGGCCTGTGTCGTGGTCTCCTGGAGTTTTGGCCCACGAGGGTCCCACAGCTGACACCCCAGCTGCTTGGGCTGTTTGTAACCAAACACTCCCCTCCTGCCCCCAGTGACAGGCCAGCGAGCACAGCTGTCCAGGCTTCCCAGGACTGAGCTGGGAAGCTCACGCCCTTCCATCCCCTCCAGTTTGACTCCCGACTGCACTTTCTCCTCCTCTGGTTTCCCAGGGCCTGAGCAGCTCCTGTGCAATGAGGGAGCCCGTCCTGGGGAGCACACCCTGCTGGCTGGCACCCAGGGCAGGAAACATGGGGCCCCATCTGGTCCACCTGGGTTCACCAGGGCGTCCCAGGTGCCAGGACAGAACCTGCTCCAGCTGCCCACTCACCCCACCTCCCACCCCCAGCTTGCTCTGAAGCTCTGCTGAGCCCCTTGGCTCCTGGGAGCCAGGCTTCCAGCACACTCCAGGGAGAACTGCAGTTTCTCCACCTGGGATGGGTCATGAAGACCACCAAGCTGATCTTGTCTTAGTGGGACTGGAAACTTAGCCGATTTGGGAGAGGGGCGCTTTGACAAAAAGAATACATAATTCCAAACAGAAGGAGACAGGACCCCTGAAAGTGAGGAAGCCATGGGCACCCAGCGGGAGCCTGGCACACAGGTGGGACCCGACCCTGCTCTCGGCCCCGCCAGCCACCTTCTCCTGTGCCCACCACCCCCCTGCACACAGCAGCTCAGAGCATTGGCACTCCAGGGGTCCTGCAGGAGGGGTGCAGTCCACCTTCCTGAGGACCCTGGGGAAGGACCCCACCAGCCTCTGTTTTCCACGCCCTGGTTCTCACCACCCCCAGGCAGCAACACACCCCTCCCCTGCACTGGGCTTGTCTGAACAGGATGCCCAAGTCCCCCCAGCCCTGGACCCCCAGCCTGGGGAAGCCACCAGCCCTGCCACACCCCAATCCCCAGGCTGTGATGGGTCCCAGTCCCCCTTCCCTGGTTGCTTTCCAAAGCCCCCACCCCTCTCGGTCCAGCCCCTCCCTGGCACAAGGCTGGTCACCTCCTTCCCAGCTACCCTCCTCCTGCTCTTTGGGGCTGAGGCCCAACCTGCAGCGGGTAGAGGAAGGGGGAGGGGAGGGAGGGGAGGGGAGGGAAGGGGAGGGGAGGGGTGAGCGCTTCTTGTTTGCCGCCTGCTGCCCTCTTCCTCCCTCTCTGGCTCACTCTCTCCCCTTCCCCTTCATCTCTGAAATCTCTCCCTCCTCCCCCCTGCTTTCCCCTCCATTACGTCTTTCTTACATCTCCTGGAATAAAAAACAATTCTCTCGTGCCACCGAACTCCCCCTCCTAACAGTTTAAGACCATTATATTAAATAATGATAATCACAAGCATCTCTTTGTTCCGTCTTCAACAGCCGCCTGTTCGCTTTAAAGCTCTCAAACCCAAGGTCACAGGCCCCTCCACTCAGCTTAGATAAATCTCTCCCACCGCTGGATTCTGACAATCCCCGCGCCGGCCGGCCCTTTGTTGTGCATTCTTTGTTTGAAATACGGCATGCCGCAGCGGATGCGCCTGGATGCCAGCCTCTCCACCTTTGCATATTAAATCGTGGCCGCTGGTTCCCGGGAAGGGAAGGGAAGGGCAGGGCAGTGGTGCCTCCTCCCTGCCTGGTGGTGGCAGGAGAACCCCCTCCCCCTCCCCCTCCGTCCCCCATGCTCCGTCAACCCAGGCTCCCACAGTGGCTGGCGGCGACTGCAGCATCATCTTTTGTTCTCTGCTGCCTGCTCAGCCCTGATCACCTGCCTTAGGAAGACCTCCGGCATCATTTATTCAAAATAACTTGATTAAATCAAAAAAATACCAGCATGATCCCCACCCCAAGCAGGGGTGAGTGGGTAAATGGAGAGGGTGGAAGGCTCCAGAAGGGGCTGCACTAAGGGAGCCCAAGAAAGGGGTGGGCGTGGGGTGGGGGCTCACTTCCCCTCTGCTGGGCCCTGCTGGGACACAAGCGGGTGCCCGTCAGCCCGGCCGTGGCTCCACTGCTCCCGTCACCCCTCCTTCCGTGGTGGGTTGAAGGGTGTCCCTAAGATTTCATGTGCGATGGGAACCTGAGAATGTGACCTTATTTGGACTAAGGGCCTTTGCAGATGCAGTTGAGGTGAGGATGGAGACGAGACCATCGCGGATTAGGGTGGACCCTAAATACAATGACAGTGTCCTTGTCAGAAACAGAAAAGGGGAGAAAGCCACAGGGAGAAATGCAGGCGTAGGCGGAGCGGAGAGGGAGCGAGGCAGCTACAGGCTGAGGGACGCCAAGCGTCGCCGGAGACCCAGAGGCTGGGAGAGGCCGGGCCAGAGTCTTCCTCGCAGCTCAGAAGGAACCAGCCCTGCCGGCACCTTGATTTCTTGTTTCTGCCTTCCAGAACAGGGAGAGAAGACATTTCCTGAGGACATAGGCGGGAAAGCGACACACCCTCCTCTGTTCCTGCGGAGGCTGAAAAGGTGGTCACAGACAGACGCGGGCGTCAGCCCAGGTAGTGGGTGTTAAGATTCCCAGGCAGGAGAGGGCCCAGGCCCAGGCCTTGGGGGCTCCCGCACCCCAGAGTCCTTGGCACAGAAAGGACAGAAGCTTCCAGAGCAGTGGCAGCTCTTCTGCCCGCAGCTTCCCAGCAGGAGGGGCCCAGGCAGTGGCCCCCTGGGGTGCCTGTCGTGGGGGGCGCTCTCGCTCCTGGCGAACAGGAGAGGAGCTCACAGCCAGGACCCAGGATGTGCCTTCAGGTGGCACATCATCCCCATGTATGTACGTTTGACCCACTGAAGCCAGAGTAGTTGTCACTGGTCCATCCATCACTGCCTTGAATGCCCACACCGCCCCACCCGGCACCTGGCAGGGCCTCTGGGAACCTAAGAGGTCTCAGCCGCTCAGGTGGGCCGAAGGGCTGGCTGCCCGGGCACAGACGAGGCCGGAAGGGAGTGGGGCCCAGCAGCTGCTTGTTTGAGCCACAGGAGGCTGGTCATTGGGGCCTCTGGGAAGCAGGTGACAGGAAGGAACTGGAGGTGCAAGAGACTGGTTGGGGCAATTGCCTGCAAAGGATAACGGACAGGAGCAGGGAACATGAGGGGTGGTGGCTTCGGACCCAGTCCTGGGGGTAGGGGCAGGGGAGGAAGAGCCTGGGGGTAGGGGGGAGACACACCTGGGGTAAGAATGGCCCCACCTTTCAGGACCCCAAGAGCGGCACACCTGTCGTCAAGCTCACCTGCCCCATCAAACCTGCCCCCTCCGCAGGCTCCTGGGCAGTCCCTGCTACCACTTGCTTCCCCAACCCCTGAGCTCGGAGCCAGGGGCTGTCACCCACTCCTCCCTCGCCCTCCCTAGCCCCGAGTCCAGCAGCCCGCCTGTGCTATTTCACCCCCACGCTGCCCTGGTCCACGCCCTCCTCCAGGCCTGGACTTCTAACTGTCCTCTCTCCCGTCACTGTTCCCTGCAGGACACCCTCTGCACCTGCCTAGCTATAGATGATACATGTGATTAGCAGTAAGTATGATTCATAATTCACCTCCAGGTGCGTCCCTTGGAACCAAGAATTGTACTGTCAGCTCGGTCGTGAATGCGCAGCAAAGAAAGGGGGTGCCAAGACCCCTGGGATTCAGCCCCCATCCAGCCCAGCTGTGTGTCCTTGGACAAGTCACTCCCCCTCTCTGGGTCTCACTTTCCCCTGGGACAAAAAACCAGGTGAGACGGGGGCTCTTGGGGGCTCCAGTTTGAATTCTCTCCTTCTCTGCCTTAGTTGTCCGCATTTTCCTGGCTTCACACAGGGGCAACCACACCTGCTTCTGCAGGGGGTCTGGGAATAGAAGTTGGAGGAAGGAGAGGCCCCGTGAGAGGGAGGCAAAATCCGCACTCCTGACAAGCATCAGCCTTCAGGGAGAGAGCGCCCCCGCTGGCTGTGGTCTGGGGCAGGCACTAAGGGGAAGCCCCTCACCCCCTCCCTCCCTCGGCGTCCCCCAGCTCCTGGCTGTGAGCGGAGGGGCTTCCTGGCTGCTTCCTGCCTGCTGGCCGCTGAGGATGCATCTTTCCTCACATCCCTGCACACAGATAAGATTTATGCCATGATCGGGGAAGGGGTCCCACAGAGGCTCAGGGGTCTCGCAGCAATAACTCCTAATTCAGGAATTTATCCAGCGGAGCAAAGACAAGAGCATTCCCCGCCAGGACCTGCGGAGAGCAGTGGGATCAGTCTGCAGGCTCGTTGCTGGTGGAAACATCCGCTCTGCACATGCCCAATTATAACTTGGGCTGCTACAAAAGGAAATGGACGAAACCCATTAAATCTATTCTTTCTCCCTTGGTGGGAGGGAGTATGGATTTCCTAAAGATAGAGGTTTTAAATTAAGCTTTAAAACTGTGACTGAGCAAGATTTAATACCGACAATTAGCCTGGACAAACAGTTAATTGCACTGGTGGGGTAATTTATATATGTCCCTTGCAGCCGTGAGGCAGCAGCACATCGCACTGCAAATCAGCGCCACCAAAAAGGCTTCACCCCTCGCCGAGCCCGCAGCCTGCTGGGGCAAGGGCCACCGAAGGCTTCCCGTCCCAGTGGCCTGGCGTGGCAGGAGCAGGGTGGGCTGTCCCATGCCATGGGGTCTTCCTGGTGGACAACCACGCAGCCCGCTTGGAGACTGAACCCTGGAGCTCAGGGGATAGAGGCAGCCGTGTCAGAGCCTGGAAAGGGAAGTCTCGTCTCTTCCGTCCAGGGAGGGCACGTTGTAGTAAGTAGAGCTCGGCATTTCTGGAGGGTTTAAATGCAGCGCTGGGGAGCTAGGTGGGCTTGGCCATGACTCATCTGTTCCGAATCTCAGTTTCCTCGTCTGCAAAGTGGGAGACACCTGCCCAGCAGGGTTCTTGGACGGGATGGGGCGTCGTGTGGAAGGGTCTGTCTCCGTCTCCATCTCAGAGCACCAAGGGGGGCTCTCTGGGCGTCACCTGGTCCCCACTAAACTGAGAGCGACAGTGTCCACAAACGGGTGTCAGGCAACTGACTTTCAGCACTTCCAGCCGCCCGCATTCCCCCGACAGCAGCCTTCGCTGCCTGGAAGGGACATGTTCATCTGTAGCAACAGGGCACTGATTTTTAAAGATACCAAGACTTACAGAAAAGACCTCTGGCTTCCTCACACGGACCAGGCTCCGAGCTACGACCACGTTCCCTCACACCTCCCCAGACCACGAATCCCACCGGCCACCGTTTCCCTCCTGGGAACCCCACGTGCCTCCTTTCCGCATCACGCGGACTCGCAGATCTTCTCTGTCCCGTGCGCGTGGCCGTTTGCCCAGGAGCCCCGCTGTGGGCCAGCTGTGGGGGTCGGGGGATCTGGGCCCTCCCAGGGCTGTGCTCACGGCAAAGTCCATGAAGTGCTGACTGGAGAGAGAGCGGGGGCACCCGCCTGTCCCCGCCCCGCTTGCTTTATTCCAGGTGCCCCTGGAGGGAGCGGATAAGATTGGGGGGAGGGTGTTATTTCCCCAGCGAGGGCTGCGGGAGGATCAGTGAGGTGTGTGGGCGGGGGCCCGACCCTTCTGCACTAGGATGGGGGCGCCTCCTCCACTGTCCCACCCACACCCACTGCGAGGGCTCTGTGAGCCCTGGGGGTCCAACAGCCAGAACTCCAGACCCTCCCCTGCCCTCCTGAAGCCTTCAGTCCCGCAGAGAACCCGGCAGGACAACAAAGAATCAGTCACATTTGAAAAACGATGGCAACCGTTCACAGCAGCCAAAAGACTGAAAGAACCCAACTGGCGAATGCATGAACCAAATGCGACACGTCCACCCACAGAAGGTCATTCGCCCTTAGAAGGAACGGAGCGTGGACTCGTCTACCCCGCGGTGGGCCTTGCAAACATTTCGCTCAGTGGAAGAAGCCCAGACACAAGACGCCACGCGGTGCATGATTCCACTTATGTGAAATGTCCACGCTCCTCAGTGCTGGTCATAGAGCAAGAGGGGACCGTGGACTAAGGCTGGGGTGGGGCAGTGTCCGCGGAACACCGGAAGCTCTGCTCCCTCATGGGTGGAGAAGGCAAAACCAACCCTTCCTCCAAGGCCGCTCCAGTGCCGTGGTCCAGTACACCCTCCCCATTCCCCAGTGGAAACTCCACTACCGTCCCTCCAGCACACGGCTTGCACGGGGTCACGGCCACCCAGGCCACTTCTCCCATTCCTGTGGGGCTGTTGGCTCCTGGTAGGAAGGGGTTGGTCTTGTCCACCGGTGAGTCATCCCCACTGCCAACACTGTCCTTCGCATGCTAGGTGGACAACAAACCCCTCCAGATGGAGTGAAAGACGCCGCCAGGGCAGCCCCTCGGTGCAGGAGCCAGGGTGAGTGCGGGCGGGGGCGGGGAGGGAGGGGATGGCGGAGAGCTGAGGGGCAGGCGACGGCCCTGCTGGGAGACTGCGGCGGTGGGGGTTTCACTGCTCAGCACTCCGGAAGGAGTCTCCGATCTCCAGGTGAAGGACACTTACCAGGTGGAACAGAGGGGACCTCGAGAGGGACGGGTCCCTTGGAAAATCTCTGCAAAGTCTTTGTGGACGATGTATGGAGAGAGCCATGGACACAACGCAGGAGGGGACCCAGCTCCGCCAGACTGCAGCATCCTTTCCGGTCCGCACGGCCCCCGCCCCCACTGCCCTGGCCCCTCTCAGCTGGCGCCTTTCACCCGGGCTTCCTAAGGATCAGCTGCTGGATGGCTGGTGGTGGTGGTTAAATGGGTGGGCACGTGCTGTGGCGGCCAAATTCACAGGCTGCGTGGTGCCAACCACCGTCCTTGCTTCTGACGCGTCCCTCAGCAACCGCTGTCACCTCTGTCACTCATGCCGTCAGCCCAGGACGGAGAGAGGCCCTCCAAGAGAAAAAGGTATTTCTTCAGGAACAGGGCATTGCAATGGGAATATACGTGCCGTGGTAAACCGTGTGCGTATCCGGGGAGGTAGAGGGAGACGATGAGGATTACAGAATTGTTTAGAAATGATTATCCGTGGCTGCGAGGATCAGTGAGAAGGGTGACGCCAGGGTGGGCAGGTTGTTTCTGGGCAGATGTCTCTGTAGAAGTATTTTTTGCTTAAGGTTGTGATGGCTTTTGTGGAAGGTTGTGGTTTTGGCAGAGTCTCTTGGGATAGTTTTGTTATTGGGTATTTATGCATGAGAACCCTCTCTTTGCAGCCATCCCCTGCTCTATTCATCAGGGGTTTTTTTTGTTTGTTTTTTGTTTTAACAAATGACTCTATTTTGATTCTGACAACTTTCACAATGCTGATGAGCAAACTGGAACAGAGAGGTTAAGACACCTGCCCTGGGTCACCCAGGTCAGAAGCAGCAGAGCTAAGACTCTATCAACTGAGACAGCCCCAGGGCCTTAGCCCAGAGTCCATCTTGTCCCATGACATGATCTGGCCTCCTAGAAGGATAGATGGATGGATGGATGGATGGAGACAGGGATGGACAGATGGAGGGAGGGAGGGAGGGAGAGAGGAAGGGAGGAGGCATGTGTGGATGGTGGACAGGTGAGCCTTCACCCCTTCCTTGTGCTCATGACCACCTGGGCCGCCTGTCATCAGACCTCATCGATCTGCACCAGGAAACGAGCTCTAACTTCAAGCAGAGACAAACTTCTATGAAAGGCAGGTGGTTGGTCCCAATGATTGCCTCCCAGCAGGGTGTGTTAAAACAGGAGTAACGAGGGCTCTGGTTACCCTAAGATTTATGGGACATAACATGGCACTCTTCCCACCACAACACATTTGCATAAAATGCTTATATTACTGCAGCTTCATCAGACCTGAAAATGCAATATGATTCCAATAACATTTCTCTGGAGATACACAATGGACTGAAACAAAAACGCTCCGTGCTGCCTCGGCGCTGTGTCTTTATTAACAAACATGCCAGGACGCATTGCTCAAAATGTACGACTTAAATGGCATGAAAACCCCCACCTCGCACAGGATGGCTCTCCGGCTCCCTCCAATCCATCTTCCTATTTCCCGAGTGTCAACGCGTTGCTCTAAATATGTAATAAAACCCTTGGTCGAGATGCTACTGTTGCTGCAATTCAACGTACCTGCCCGTCTGGCATCACTTTGCATTTTCAGTGAAGACGTTGTGGCTCAAGATATTAGGTTTTCTGGATTCAAATTCTTTACTCTTTCCACCAAAAAGACAGTTCAACATTGGAAAATGCTCTTAGAAGGGCCGTGCATACTGGCTCTCCGGCTCCGAGCTGGTGGGACAGGATGCAGCCTTCCTGGAGGCAGGAACTGGCCAGCGGGGCCTTCAAGGTCCCTTCTCGCCGTAAAGGGGAATTCACAGCTGGAGGGACGGTGGGACTCCAGCGGAGATGGCGCTGCCATCTGATGATGTGAGTTCATTTCAACTCGTGGCTGTCCCTTTAACATCTGGTGGCATCAAAATCGAGGCCAATGCCAAACATGTAGGAAGATGCTTGGCCTCAATCATTCATAGTTAGAGAGATGCACATTAAAACCATAAAAGAAGATGTTTCACCCAGATCATCCAACTGGCACGGCAGCAAAGGCTTTGCTCGCAGCCAGCCTTGCTAAAGGGGTGTGGAATGGGGCTTGTCCCCTCACACCCTGCCAGGTGCAGCCGAAATGGGAACGATATCTTTGGTCCTTGCTACCCAAAGCAGGGGCCCAAAGCCTGGTAGCACCAGCATCACCCAGAGCATGTTAAAATGCAGATTCCTGGGCACCAGCCTGGACCCGCTGGCTGGAAACTGGGGGTGGCGCCCGGCAGTGCGAATTTTAACAAGCCCTCCAGGCAATTCTGAGTAGCCTGGGGTTTGAGAACCACCGTTTAGAGGACTTTGGGCCTAGCCGTTCCACTCCTTTTCCCTGTTACATTTTCTAGTCGGGTTGTTGCTGGAGCACAGGGAGATAATTGATTTTTTTATGTTGAGCTTCTAGCCGGTCATCTCGCTGAGTTTTCTTATTAGTTCCAATAATTCGTCAGCTGATGCCACCGGATGTTCTAGGTAGAAGATCCTATTGTCCGTGAGGAATGACAGATTTGTCTTGTCCTTTCTAATTTGTGTGACTCTTATTTCTATTTCTCATTTTCTGTTCCATTTGCTAGGACCTCCAGAGCAATAGTAAAATCTGTTCTGCTTTTAGGAATTATTCTACGGACAGGCATATTTAGATATGTGTTCAAAGATGCCTGCTCAGGAATGTTAACTGCAGCAGTATCTGCAAGAACAAAGAGCTGCGAAATGTCCCAGCACCCATCAGGGTGGGACTGTCAGATAAGCCCAGTCGGGTAGTGGAGTACTATGCAGCCAGAAAAACTGCTGGCGGAGAGCCAGTGTGCTAGTATTCAAAGATACCAGACATATGTTATTTGCAAAGGAAGGACACAGAACAGTGTGTATAAAGATACACAGACATACATGATTACATGCACACAAAGAATTTCTGGAGGGATATACAAGAAACTCTCAATAGTTGCTTCAGAGGAGGACTTGGGGCCCTGGGGTGCAGGGGAGAGTACTTTTAATCAAACACCTCTTTTCACTATTTTATTTTTATATTCTGCAACTGTTACTTTTTCAGTAAGAAAGTATTTCTAATTTTTTTTTAAATAAATAAGCTCAAGCTCATCAGAGACGTGTGCCTCCCTGTGTCATTCAGGCCATCTCAGCTAGGCTGCACGTCAGAGTCCCCCGGGTCTGTGTTGAAAGGGCGGGGCACGGAGCAGAGCCCGGTGTGTCACTGAGGCCGGTGTCTTCTGGCACTGAATTCTGTCTCCAGGCGAGCCCCGTGTCAGCTCAGAGAGAAAGAAACGCTCAGGGCTCATCAGTGGCTTGTCTCCCACAATTTAACTGGACTAGTTTCACAGCAAACAAAATCTGCGCTTCCCAGGATGCTCTGGGCAGCCTGCCACCGCCGCTGTGTGGAGATGCCGGCGGCTTGTCTCCCACAGCTGAGCAGTTGAGCGGATGGCCTTGGGCCGTGTGGATCCAGGTGTGAATCCTCCTGCCACTTGTGAACTGTGGGGTTAGGACAGGTTTCCAACCTCGCCAAGGCGGTTTCCTCATCTGTCTCGTGGGCAGGGTGATGCCAGCTTCAAAGGGTTGTTCCGAGGGTCGGAGGAGAAAACGCACAGTGAGGACTCAACAGACGTATTCTTGGCGGAGCTTCATAGAGCTCGTCCTCCCAGGGCCGGGTCTCTACCCAGCAAACTGCGTGTTCGCACCAGGGCAGAGTTCACGGCGGGGCACCCTCCTCCCTGGCACTTCTCAGGGTCCCCCCTCCTCCCTGGTTCTTACTCCAGGTGTGAGATCCAGGGAGGACATATGAGGCCCTCTTGTCTACGGGTAAACTGGGACTCAGGGAGATTAAATGACTTGGCAAAGTCAGAGTTGGGGCAGAGCGGGCCAGAGCCCACGGGCTCCTACGCTGCGTCCAGGACCCTGCATGATGGTAAACTCCTCCCGCCACCTGCATCCAACCCCTCCCAGCTTTAGAGTGTTCTCATGAAAACGCCAGACACAAACTGAACACGTCCTATGTACGTTCTCCATGTTTCCAAGGAAGGCAAGAATGGGAAGGATGTAGACCCATCTGTCCAATGGCAGGATTATGAATGATTTTTAGTTTCTTCCTTATGTTGATTTTCTAGAATTCGTACCATATGCATGCGCTTCCTTTGTAAAGATGGAAAAACCTTATATGTATTTATGGTACCAATTTTTAAAAAAATGCATACTATATATTAATACACAGAAAATAGAAACCATAAACACAGCTACAAAATAATTGTAACTTAATGTTAAATTTTAAAAAACACGATGCAAATCTGTACTTTTAAATAAGCTGACAAAAGTTAAGGTGTTGGCAGAGAAATGATAATGTTCGAGGTGATGGATATCCTAATCACCCTGATTTGATCATCACACGTCGTATGCGTGTATCAAAATGTCACACGTACCCCGTAAATACGTACGATTATTGAGTATCAGTAAGAACAGACAAGGTGGTCGGGCTGGTGCGATTTCTGGATGAGGGTTATGGGATAGCTTTGCATTCTTCCGCATTTTCTGAAATGTTCACAATGATCTATACTACTTTTAAGATGATCAAATGTCGCCTTTTCAGAGGGAACTTTTCTAAGTACTCTACTAGAAACAATGCCCTGCCCTCGGGGAGGGGAACCATTTTCCATCTCTTTACCTTTTTTATTTTTATTCATAGCACTTTTCGCTAGCTGGGATTAAATCGTGCAGGTAGGTCTCTGTTAGCATGTTTTTCTCTCTCCCCCAAGGGAGTGTCACCTCCTAGAGGACAGGAGCCTTTGTCCCGTCTGACACTCAATAAGGGTCCAATTTGCTGGATGAATGAGTAGATGGATGGAAAGATGGATGAATGAATGAAATAAAGCGATCCCCAAGCAACTTTGGGTTGTAGTTGCTCCCCAAAGAAGCCCAGCAGCTGCTATTCTCCTAAGGGCCCGGGTTTGCCAGGCACGGGTGGTCTCGTGGTGCCTCAGAGACTGGCCCCAGAGGGACGTGGCCCACAGCAAATTAAGGTCACCACATGGGGCTGCCCAAACTCTGGTGAGCTGGAATATGGCAGTGCTAACATTGCCGGACGAGCGCACAGCACCAGAAATGGGAGTTTTATCATCCTGATGTGCATTTAGCCCCAGCTACGAGCCAGTCTCTCTGCTGGATGCTGGAGCACAGAGGATGTGCTCATTGTCCAAGGAACACAGTCCCTAAGGAATTGGGTGGCACCGAGATCGAGGGTCAGGGCAGGGAAGGAAAGGAACGTTTATTAAGCAATTTATTTTATGCTGAAGTTTACACACATTATTTCATTTAATCCTCTTAACGACCCACACGACTGAAGGCCTGGAGCCCTTTGTCTATGTGGTAGGTGACGGCAAGTTAGAGTGATGGTGAGGGCTGATGTGCACCGAGGGCTCCCTGTTCTCAGTGCCTTGTCCCTTGGCAGGTGTCGCAGTCTTGGGCGTGATGACGGACCACATATACAAAAGTGGCTCCACAACAGTATAATACCGTATTTTTGCTGTACCTTTTCTACATTTAGAAACACAAATACCACCGTGTCACAGTTGCCTACAGCGTTCAGTGCCAGAACATGCTGTACAGGTTTGTGGCCTCAGAGCAACAGGCCACACCACGTAGCTCAGTGTGTAGGAAGCTACACCATCTAGGTTTGCATAAGGACACTCTGCGATTGCAAAGCAACAAAATTGCCCAATGACCCATTTCTCAGAGCATTTCCCCGTTTCTAAGCAATGCATGAGCATGTTTAATGTGACCCTCACAACATCCGGTGGAATGGACGTCACAGCCACCAAACCAGACACAAGCCTGGGGCACCCAGGGTTGGAGGCAGCAGGTGCTAAGGAGTCTGCCCAAGGTCTGTGACCGCCAGGATGGAGCGGACCCTGCCCAGTTGCACCCACATGTTGTCTCACGGGGTTGCCCCAAAGTTAACTGAGAAGATGGGTCTGAAATACACAGCACATAGTAGGTATTCAATAAAAATGAGTTGAGTGGACACGTGTGTTTCACAGATGAGGAAACCGAGGCTCAGAGCTGTTATGTGACTTACCCACAACCATGCAATGTGAGTGGTGGAACTAAGGATGCAAACCCAGGTCTCGGTGGCACCAAGGTCCCCGTCCTTCCACGTTACCAGAGCCGAACAACGAATTACGGAAACACGCAGGACAAGGACAATTGCAGGTAACTACAATCTGCTCTTCACACCGCAGGAGGAGGAGAGACAGTGAACATAAAAGGCTGATACGTTTCCACCAAACAGCCGACGGGCGGCTGCAGGGCTGTAGGACACCTCCAGAATGTCACAGAGGTTCTTTGCGGCAGAAGCGATTGCAAGTGCAAAGGCGCTGAGGCGTGAAATAGCACAGGCTGGGGTTTGATAGGATTTAGGGGTGGGGGGCTGGAGGGGTGGGGAGGGAGGGGGCGGGGACAAAAGACCTGGGCTGGGTCAGAGACGCATCTGAGGAGGACCCTGAACTTCGTCCTAGAGACCCTGTTCTCAGGCAGGCTGCATGTTAGAACCACTTCCAGCTTAAAAATACCCCAGCGTCCAACCCCCCAACCCACCCCCCTCCAGGCCCGTGGGAGCAGAGCTGCAGAGCAAAGTGAGAGAGGTCCGGGCAGTAACGGGGGCCGGTCCTGGAGGGTGACGGCCACTGTGGGGTCTTCAGCTTTTCTGCTGAGATTTTAACCTGGGTCTGTCTGTCCCCAACACCCACGTGCCCGGGTGGCGGAGGGAGAGGCTCACAGGAAACAGACAAAGCCCAGCCAAAGACAGAGACGTCGGCAGGCCCCCAGAGCAGTCCGGCAGGAGCTCAGAGTCTCGGTGCTGACTGCAGCCGGGGCGTCCGGAGAAAGCAGAGACTCAGAGATGTTGGAGAGGCAGGACGACCGGGCCTGGCAGGGCTCTCGAGGGAGAGGAGACGGAATTCCCAGGCCCGGTGGGCGCCAGCACCCTCCCGCAACGTGCGTGCGCCGTGCACAGCTCTTATACGCATTCCGGACGCCGCCCAGCACGATTTAGCACAGAGCTGCCCCCCGGGGCTTGGTTGTCCCCAGTATGACCTGGTGTCTCCCCCGTCAGGGGGCAGAGAGACAAAATCAAGGGTAACAGGTGAAAGGAAGCCTGCAGGGATTTGGGAAGAAGACCCCGTCTGGGGGAGCGGGGACCCCCCCCCCCCATTAAAGAAGGCCGCTGGGGATGCAGGCCAGGCGGCAGGGGAGGGCATAGGCTTGGGGGCCTAGAATCTTCCAGCCATTGCGGTCAGTCTGTCATGAAGTGTGGGCTCCAGCCCCAGCTCCCCAAGAAAAGACCTTGGCAGGACCCCTTAAGTGTCGGCCCCGGACGCTCACACCCAGGGGACACGGGCCCTGCGCAGGAACACAGCCGTGCGGGGACCGTCTCGGTCTCAGCCCGTGCTGGAACTCCTCGCTCCTTCCATTTCCATGTCATATTTCAGTTAAAAAATAATGACAAAGGCCGAGGGTTACAGAGCAGACGCCCCCTCCTCGGTAATTACCAAATTAACACGCTCTAACGGGGAGCCCCGCAGCACGCTGTGATTAATGCGCAAGGACAATTAGCTGCGGGACCTTCCCCTCTCTTCCCGCCTCCGTAAACAGCCTGAGACAGGCGGGCTCTCGGGGTGAGCTCTCCTTACCCCTCGATTTAACGGAATCCGAGGTCGGGCTTAAGGTACCAGGCAGGCTGCGCCCTGTGCCACCCTCGGGGCCTCCCCCCACAGGTCAGGGAGGCGGCCTCCCTCTCTGAGCAGGAGGCCTGGAAAATGAACCCCAAATTAATTTATTCAGCCAATTCATTAGGCAGGCGTTGATTGAGTGCTGACTCTGCCCAGCCCGGGGCTGCAGCCGAGGGAGACGCAAGATGAAGTGGGATGTGGCTGCCGTGGCTGCCGTCTCCCCAGCGTGCTGCCGGCGAGGGTCGCAGGGGCCTGGCTCCGGGAGAATGATTAAGCGGCCGGCGTGAGACGGGCTCTACATTCCTGAGGAATCCCAGGGAGAAGGCGTGGGGCCGGTTCCTGTGGGTGATCCAGGGAACGTGGCAGCTGGGAGGGGGACACTGAGCCAGAGCCACGAGTAGGGGGACTTGAGTGAAAGCTAAACCAGGAGAGGACGTCACTGTTAAGCAGCACCACACGGGAGGCGCCCGGCCTGGGCACAGCTCGGGTTAGTGACAATGTGGCTTTGGCCAGCGTGTGCTCTGTGGTGGGGAGTGTGAGAGGAGGCGTAGTGGGTGGGCCCGGCTCAAGGAGGGTGCAGGGCCGGGGGTGGGGACTCACCGGGCTTCTGAGCCCAGAGGTGGGTTAGAGACCAGGAAGGGAGCTGGCGGGGAAGAGGAAGGGAGGGAGGGAGGAATTCAACAGATAATGCAAAGAAAGAATCAGATGATTCGATCTGAGACCTGGCAGAAAGGCAGCTGTCGGGGTTCAGGCTGGAAGGAAGAATGTGGGGGTGTCAGCACCAATGGCTGGGAAGGGGAGGGGACCTGGGTCTTTGGGTCAGAGCAGGAGCAGTGTGGCTGGGAGCCACCAGGACACTGCCAGCAAGGAGGGGCAGGCGTGGGCCCTGGGTAAGGTCTGCAGACTCCGGAATTCACCCAGCCTCGGGCCTCAAAGTGCCACTTACGTGGAACCTCCACTCCCTGGCCCTGTCCAAAGCACACCTTCGGAGGGAGGAGTCTGAGTCTAGCCGTTCAGGAACCGCTGCCCAGCCTCCTCCTGCCGGTGACCTTGGGACTTGGACCCCGGACCGGAGGGGAAGTGGCACGGGGCGGGGGGTGCCTGGACGCCGAGCTGCCGACCCAGACAAAATTGATCTGATATCACCAATTTTCCAATCTGTTCCTGGGGAGACTGGGGGTAACTCACACACAAAACCAGCCCTGTGTAGTTTTTTTTTTAGTAACACTAAACACTCAAAGGGGTAAAACAAACAGTTAGCAAAGTGTCCACATTTTTGTCTTCAGGAGATGAGAAGAAAAATGTGTGCCCTCAGCTTGACTCCCTTCCTCCAGCCCTGCACGGAAGGAGGCTGAGAGAGAGGCTGTGTGTGAAGCAGCTACGTCAATATGACATCACGTCATCCTCACCACTTACAGTAACATAGGACAATGATCCCCGCTCTGCGGACAAGAAAGCTGAAGGCCAGGATGGGAATTGCCCAAGGTCACACACAGGTATGGCCTCCTCGGAGGGCCGCGTTGCAGGGCAGGGGGCCCGGCCCCCCTGGGGCGGTAGGGTCAGGGTTTGAGGCTTCCGCAGATGTGAGGTCCAGCTCGACTTCAGGATCTCACAGCCGTGTGTCTTAGGGCGAGTTATTTAACTTCTCTTGCCATAGTTCCCTCCAGTAAAATGCAGCCAATAATACCAACTATCCTAAAGATTTCCTAAGGGGATTCATTGAAATCGTGCTGCACCATCATCGTCATCGTTGCCCCTGCTGTCCTGACCCAGGAAAATGCAGGCAGCCATAGCCCCCGACCCTGTGCGTCTTCCCCCCACAGAATTCGTGTCTTCCTAAATTGGTTATTTCTTTTCAATACATCTTAACCAAAGCCCGGTGCCTCCGGAGTCCTCCCCATGACAAACGTCAATAACCATGATGACTCCCCGAGGCGGAATTGTAAAAGAGCATTAAAGATTAAAGAATGCACAGGTCAATTACTGATACGAGTAAATGACTCTAGGAGTAATTACATATAATTTTGTCTTGTTTATTTGGCATTAGTTATAAGTGTCCATAATCCTGGGTCCCAGGGGCCCTTCACGTTGAGTTTGCTTGTGGTGGATGAAGGGACCTGGCTCCACATGCAGGGCTGGAGCGTGAGAAAGGCCCCAGCGTGGGGGACTCAGCCTCTTTGGGCTCTACCTGGGTGACTGGCTTCAGAGCCCGGAGGTTTCCTCGTCCCCAAACCCTCCCCCCGGGCACCTGCACTAGTCAGGGTTCTGCAGAGAAACAGAGTGAATAGGAGATAGGTAGATAGACAGGTAGGTAGGTAGGTAGGTAGGTAGGTAGATAGATAGATAACGTATAGATACAGACAAGAGATTTATTACGGGAAGTGGGTCCCACATTTATGGAGGGTGAGAACTCCCACCGTCTGCCGCCTGCAGCCTGGAGGCCCAGGAGGGTTGGTGTCGCTCAGTCTGAGTCTGAAAGTCTGAGAACCTGGAACCCAGTCACCTGCTCCGTGCCCAACTCTATTTTCCCTCTGTGCAGGTTTCTGTGTCCAAATTCTCTTCTTATAAGGACCAGTCATTGAATTAGGGCCCATCCTATTCCAGCATGCCCTCGTCTTACCCTGATTACACCTGCAAAGACCCTTTTTCTAAATAAGATCACACTCACAGGTCCTGGGTGGACAGGAATTCTGGCAGGACATGATTCGACCCAGCGCGGAAGGTTACGAAGAAGACACAAGTGCCCGAGGACAGACGCGGGAGCAGCGCCGGGCTGCCCCGAGGCTGGAGCTGGGAACTGGGAACTTGAAGGGCCGCAGTGAAGCAGCGCTGCTGGGTCACTCCATGCCCACCGTCCCCTTCTTGCTCACAGAATCTGGTGATGTCCAGGCCCTGGACATCATGTGCTTAGGGCGGTGGGACCCCCAACCCCAGCCGGAGTGATTTCATTCACCTTGTCAATGACTGTTTTAGGCATGAACTTGGGGTGCCACCCTGGCCAACTAGAGGTAAACTGAGCAATAACATTTCTATAGCTAGAAAGAGATTTGGTAGTTTTGTCATGGCAGAATAATGGGCGTCACTTAGCATCCTGTCACATACAGCTACAAAGTTGGATAAAATAGGTGAAGCGGCAGTTTTACTTTGGGCAGGCTTTGGACCACAAGCTTTGGGCGGTATGTGATGCAGGGCTGAGATCCACGAGAGATGGAAACGTGCCAGGTAAGGTCCACCTTTACCTAGGACTTTTGCCTGGGAGCATTTCCAGACGAGGCATGGAGAAGCTGAGCCCAAACAGACAGCCATGGCATCATCGAGTGGAAAAAGCAGAGACCAGCGTTCAGGGTTGCTGAGGAATCCGGAATCTGCAGGGCAGGGCACCAGAGTAGGGGAAGCTATGAAGAGGTGGGCCCCAAAATTGGCTTAGAGTCTCCTTGAGTTTCTGTCCCAATACTAAGCAGGTTATGCCTAGGGGAAGATGACACAAGGCCCGACACAGGACAGCAACTGGGGGCCGTGAGCTAAATAGAGTTCCTGAAGCTTGCACAGTCCTGGGATACACCGAAGTTCTGACCAGCCACAGCAGAGACACGGTATTGAACATTCAAAAATTTAGTTGAAAGGCCAGAAAGGCCACGCCCTGGGAATAGGGCTACACCAGCTCTAGAGGGAGAACCACTTTAGAGTCACCTTAACAGAGCCAAAGCCAAGCCATGATAAGCCTGAGCTGATCCACCAATAAATTAACTGCCTGCCAGAACAAAACCCTGTATTCTTTAAATAAAGACAAAATAATCCCAATGATCAGTAATGTAGTGTCGACAATATTTGGCATATAGTCAAAAATTTCAAGGCATATGAAGCAGGAAAATGTGACAAATACCTGGAAGAAAAACGAAGTCAATAGAAACAGACCCAGAAATAACAAAAATATCGGAATTAGCAAACAAGATTTTAAAAACAGCTCTTGTAATTGTGTTCAAGGCTTTTCAAATGAATGTGTGTGTGTGTGTGTGTGTGTAAAATGAACAGATGGGGAATCTCAACAGAGAAACAGAAACTACATATACTCAAAACAAAATGGAAATTGTAGAACCTAAAAATAAAAGATCTGAAATTTGAAAACTCATTGAATGGGCTTAACAGCAGAAGGGACACTGCTTCCGCCAAAGAAAAGATCCGTGCGCTCGAACGCAGGGCAACAGGAACCCTCCAGACGGGGGTACCAAGGGGTGTGGGGTAAGCAAAATTCACAGAATCTCAGTGATTCGCGGGACAATACCATGTTATCTAAAATGTGTGTAATAGGAGTCCCAGAGAGAGGAGAAAAAGAATGGGGCAGAACAATTTTTTGAAGAAATAGTAACTTTAAATTTCAAATTTGATGAAAAATATCAACCCATATATCCAAGAATCTCAACATCCCCAAACAGGACAATCACACACAAAAAGCCCCCTGCCCCAGACATATCAAAGTCAAGTTGCTGAAAACCAGGTATAAAGAGAAAATCTTAAAGGCAGCCAGGGAAAAAAAAGTGCATTGCATGCAGGAAAAAAAAAAAAAAAAAAAAGAATCACCATCGGCTTCTTACGAGGAAAACCAGAAACCAATAAACCTAAAAAATAGCATGTTTAAAGGGCTGAAAAAAGGAGCTGTTAACACAGAATTCAATGTCTAGTGAAAATACCCTTCAAATACAAGACAAAAATAATAAAACAATAAAAATAATAAATAATAAAATTATTTCTGGTGACTGTACCCTTCAGCATCGCCTCGTGGTAATTTGATGCCATATTAGCCCCAGAATAAATAGTACTCTGGTTCCACCCTAACAAAACTTAAAAAATTATTTCCCAAGAGTCAAATTGATTCCAAGTAACTGAATTGTGTTCCAAAACATGGTTCAACAAGATTTAAATGAATATAACAAAAACTAGTACCAAATTATTTGAGAGCAATAAAATTAAACTGAAAAATAATAGCAGAAATATATTTGGAAAATCACCCAAATACTTGTCATTAAACAATACACTTCTACATAACAGATGAGTCAAAGAAGAAATCACAAGAAAAATTAAAATATATTTTGAACTTACTGAAAAGGAAAATACACTACATCAAATTTCTGTGATTGAGAAGTTGTGGAAGTTGTGCTTAGAGGAAAAATTTATAGCATTTCAAGGCCAATGATATTAGAAACAAGAAATGTCTCAAATTAATTTTCTAAGCATCCATCTTAAGAAACTAGAAAAAAGAAAAGCAAAGTAAACCTAATGGGAGCAGAAGGAAGAAAATGATAAAGATAATAGCAGAATTAAATGAAATAGTATTTTAAAAAGAGGAAAATTTAAGGAAACAAAAGGTGGATGTTTAAAAAAAATCATTAAAATTGCTTTAAAAAAATCTGTAACCTGACTGATCAGGAAAAAACTAGAGAAAACACAGATTGTCAATATCGGGAATGAAAGAGGGAACATCACTACAAATCCCACAGAAATTAAAAGTATAATAGGGGGAGATTATGAATGACTTTGTGCCAATAAATTTGACAATTTAGATGAAATGGACAAATTTCCTGAAAAATGCAAACTATCAAAGCTCACTCAAGAAGAAAAGGATAATCTGAATAACTCTATATGTATTTTACAAGTTGAATTTTTAGTCAAAACTTTACCACAAAAATAAATCCAGGCCCAGATGGCTTCACTGGTGAATCCGACAAATATTTAAGGAAGAAATTATACCTATTCTGCAAGAACTCTTCCCAAAAGTGTAAGAGGAGGGAATACTTCTCAACTCACTTTATGAGGCCAACATTACCCTGATACAAAAACCAGACAAAGAAACTGCAATAAGAGAAATGTATATGCCAATACACCTCACGAATACCGATGCAAAATCCTTCTTAACAAAGTTCAGCAAAATGAATTCATCGAATCATACATCCTGACCAAATAGGGTTTGTCTCAAGAATGCAAGGTTGGTTTAATAGTCTAAAATCAATCAATGAAATTCACCATATTCACAAATTAAAAAAGAAAATCATACGATCATACCAATAGTTGCAGGAAAAAATCTGACAAAATGTAACACGAATTCGAAATCAGAACTCTCAGCAAAATAGGAGTAGGAAGGAACCCCCTCAACCTGATAAAGGTTTTTTCTTCTACAAAAAAACCCCTTCAGCTAACATTGTGCCTAATGGTGAAAGTCTGATCAGGAACAACGCAAAGATGTCCTTTCTCACTACTTAAATTCAACATTGTATTGGCGTTTCCGGCCAGTGCAATATGGCAAGAAAAAGAAATAAATGGCATCAGATTAAAGAGGAAGAAGTAAAACTGTCTTTCATCCATAGATTGGATAAAACATGATTGTTTACATAACACATCCCAAGGAATAATAATTTTAGGAAATCTATCAGATCTAATAGATGAATTTATAAAGTATTATGATATAAACTCTATATACAAAAATCAGTTGAATATTTATATATTAGCAGGAAACAGTAAGAATATGAATTCTTAAACCCAATTTCATTTGCAGTGGGATCAAAACAATAAAACACTTAGGCATAAATTTACAAAAGGTATGTGAGAACTTTATACTGAAATTTCCAAAAATTGCTGAGAGACAACAAAGAAGGTCTAACCAAATGAAGAGCTCTACCATAATTTTGAATTGAAAGACAGTATTTTATGATGTCAATTCCCTTTAAATGGATTTATAGATAAAAATTCAATCCCAATTAAAATCCCAGAAGGATTGTTTTTTTTAGAAATTGATAAGCTGAAAAAGTATATGGAAAGCCAAGGAACCTAGAATAACTCGAACAATCTTGGAAAAAGAGCAATTTGGAAGACATGCATTATCTGATTACAAGATTTTTCAAGGTTTACATAGGAGAGCACTTGTGCTCAGCGACTGCACAGGAGTTCCCACAAGTTGGTCTGGGGGAGACGCCGCTGTGTGCGCTCCCAGCGGCTACGTGCTGCCCTGGCCACAGGACCAGAACACAACTTGGTTAGAGAAGATGGGGAGCCCAGGAACAATGACCCCCCAGGGAGCTCACTGAGGGCATCACCGTTGCCTTGATCTTGATCTGCAAGGCCTGTGCTGTCGGCAGCTCGGTGAATGACGGCTGTCACAGTGAGTCAGGGAACTTGTGGGTTAGTCGATGCATGAGAGGAACAAAGAATGAGTTAAGAATGAATGAATGAATGAGTGAGCCAGTGAATGACCGAAGCACGCAGTGATCTGAAGGCGAAACAAGCAAATGGATGAATGGTCCCAGGAGGGCTGTGCTGAGGGCAGGAGACAGCGTCTCCTGCTGCCTTTGATTCTCTCCCTCTCCGGGATCACAGGGACCGTTTACTTCCTTCCTGGGGACTCTGTCCAGGGTGGCTGCCAATCAAACAGAATACCGTGTCCCTTAATTAGAAAGTGAACGTGTGAAAGCAGGGCTCTCCGATGGCTGACTACATGAAACAATCACCTTTGCTCCTTACAGCTGTCCCCACGCTGAGTTAAGGCAGCCACCTGGGTTGCCTGTGTTTTCATCCCTGATGCTGCAGTGGGGACGTGTGGCACAGGCTGACGCTGGCCTCTTGTCTTCCACTGCGGTTCATCAGTCCGTCTGCCGAGAACCTGAAGCAGGAGCTGATTACCAGCTTACCCTTGATCAGGAGGCTTCGCCCATCGAGGTCCGGCCGGCCTAGGCCCTGTCCCATGCTCTTTGCCGCATCCCCACGGCCCCCCTTCACCCCTCAGGGGCCATCGTGGTCTGTGCTGATGTCCAACAAGAGAGAGCAGCTGCGGGCCTGGACCATGGTTCCCCATCTGTGTAGCTCCTCCTTAGGAGAAGGGGCTGAACTCACAGTGGACACTCAAGGAGTGCGTGGTGAGTGCAAGGGAAGGAAAAAATAGCTTAAGCTTTACGCCCTAAAGGGCCCTACATGTCGTATCAAAACAGAGAGAGGAACTTTCCGCATAAGGGTGGGATTTCTAAGAATTAATCAGTGGGCAGGGGAGCTGGGTCCAGGCTGCGGGACCCTTCACAGTCTGACCCCACTCCTCACAATTCCTGACTGCCTCGCAGAGGCCCCCGCGCCCCAGGGAGCCGGCCGCTTGAGCATCCGCGGTCATGGGTCACATACCGGGCTGCCCTGCGTACCCATGGGTGAGACGCTGACTGTGTTCTGCTAAGAAGCACTTGGCCCAGAGAGGAGAGACCTTCAGCCTACCACCTTGCAGGCATTGAGAAACCAGGACCTCCCAGGATGCTCCCAGCACAGCCCATGTTCCCTCCCTCCAAGTCTTGTCCAGGATAAAACTGGAACTAGACTCATGAAGCTACTATGCTCATGAAGCTAGACTCAGATCATAAACCGAGTTCCCTTTATCATGCTCTGATACATGCAGGTAATGAGTTTTAATTACTCTTAGCTATTGAATTATTTCTTGTAGGAAGAAGAGACTTGGTCACATGGAGCCACAGTATATTTTAGGGTTATCTCGAAGCACGTCACCTTCTCACGGTTCACAAATCTTGTGCAGAAAACCCTCTGAAGATCACAGTATCTGCAGTTACAACCCACATCCCTTGGCCTGACATCTGAGACTCCACGGGACCCCCAACCTTTCCCAGCCCTGCCTCTTCATGGAGTGTTTCATGAGTACCCCCAAATGAAGTCAATCTCTCCTCCAAATCGTCATGGCAAGTGTTGTCTATGCCAATCTTAAGGCATTTGTATTTAGCCTAATGTTAATTGTCTGGCCACAGATATTTATTGAGCACCTACTACTTACCCTATTAAGAAAGGGCTATTAAGAAAGTTAACGAGTCTAAGCATTTAAAGCATTTAAAGCCTGCTGCTCAAAAAGTGTTACCTAGTGTTATTGAGTGCAGTATCATCTATCTGTCTATCCATCTATCTCAGCGCTTCCAACTTTGTCACGGTGCATTCCTATTAGAATAAACTTTCTGACCACCACCCACAATGGATATGCAATTATCCATCAATTAATACCTGCACAATTGCAAGAGCTGATGTTGGTTCTAAATGCCTCACATGTATTCACTCACTTCATAAAAACCTATGGGATAGGGACGATTCTTATCCTATTTTAATAGATGTTAAAATCAAGGCAGGGAGACTTAAATTAGTTGCTAGACCAGTGTCTCAACCTCAGCACTGCCTTCTTTTGGGGCCAGATCATTCTCTGTTGTGGGCTTGTCCTGCACACGGAAGGATGTTTAACAGCATCCCTGGCTGCTATCCACTAGACGCCAGCAACCCCTCCCCCAACCATGACAACCAAAAATGTCTCCAGACATTGCCCAATGTCTCCTGGCAGTAAAACTGTCCCCGCTGAGAACCACCGGCCTAGGATAACTGGCAGGATACACATTATAAAACATATACACAAAAGTGGAAAATTTAAAACATGAAACTAAAAAATAAGTATAACTAGAGGTTCTAACATTCTCTTCCTAAATCCCAGTGGATGCTCTTATGTGGCCCTAGAGTATGCGTGCCCCTCTCTAAGACCCCGGGACACGAAGGGATAAAACCTTTCTTTGCTCTCAAGCAGCGTAAAGTGCTGGGGCACAGGACGCATGCGTGGGAGAGGCACCGGCTGGAGACAGAGGACACAGAACATGGCGCCACTTGGTTGATGGGGTCAGCCTCTCTGCTGGCTGGGACAGCTAGAATTTCAGGGCAAGAGTATGCCACGCAGGCCCTGGACTAGGATCAGAAGGATAGAAAGAATGAAACCCGAGGATGCTTTTGGGACCCTATTATATCTCCCACTACTGGAAGTCCATTCACTTATTCATTCATTCAACAGATACTTATCGGTGCCTACTCTATGCCAGGCGTGTTCTCTGGAGTAGGGAGACATCAGTGAACAGAGCACACCAGCATCGCTGCCTTTGGGGGCTGACCTGCTGGCACCCTGTTGCAGTCAGCTCTACCTACCACGGCCCCGCCCCACCTGCAAGCTGGGCCGCCCACATCTTACCCCCAGCACCTCGTTAGAACTCCCTCCAAGTGGCAATACAAGGCCAGCAGAGTCTCCCAGAGCTGCTTGGGCTGGGTTCATGCCCTGCCGGCCAAGGGACAGGCCTGTGCTAGTGCCCCTGCCAGGGTGCCGGGCAGCCGCTTCCTCTTGCACACTTCCCCCGGGGGAACCGCGGTGGAACCAAGGAGCACAAGCTTTTGCAGTACGTGCCTGGCGTCAAAAGCGACATGGATCAAGAAACAGCAGGCTCTTGGCCGGGCGCAGTGGCTCATGCCTGTAATCCTAGCACTCTGGGAGGCCGAGGCGGGTGGATCGTCCTGAGCTCAGGAGTTCGAGACCAGCCTGAGCAAGAGCGAGACCCCATCTCTACCAAAAATAGAAAAAAATTAATTGGACAGCTAAAAATATATATAGAAAAAAAAAATTAGCCGGGCATGGTGGCACATGCCTGTAGTCCCAGCTACTCGGGAGGCTGAGACAGTAGGATTGCTCGAGCCCAGGAGTTTGAGGTTGCTGTGAGCTAGGCTGACGCCACGGCACTCGCCCCAGGCAAGAGAGTGAGACTCTGTCTCAAAAAAAAGAAAAAGAAACAGCAGGCTCTTCCCCACCACTGCTTTATGACACACGTCTAACACTGCTATTAAAAGTAAAGTTTTTCAAGGCCCATTAGCGAGAACTCTGGACAGACAGCCAAGCCTCCGCCCAGCCCCAGTGCTAATGCCTGAGCCGTAATCGTTCTGGGCCGGCCAGCCCTTCCCCCGCGCTGCCACCTTCAGCACAAGCCTGTTTCTTTTAAGTGATTTTGATAAGCTGATTGATGCACTTCCCGTTTTTCTCATATATGCGCGTTCATGAGAGCCCATCTGCCCACCGCCGTGGGCTTCTATCTAATAAAAGACCTATAATGTACGATTGTCCTCTGCCACGGCGTTACTTCGCTTTCCTGGGCAATTTGCTCCTTTACGGAATTTAATCTGCCGCTGAAATTCACTGCGTTATTAATGGGAAGCCAGTGCATGGTGCTGCTATAATTAAACCATCCACTCGACAAACACCCACACGTAAACACACGCAAGCCTTCTCCGCGGTGCGGGCTGGGTGTGCTCACTCCCGCGTCCCCGCTCCCTGCCCCTCGAGCAGGGGCTTCTGTCCCAGACTTGAAATCCTCGGTGACCCATCGCCCCATTCAGAATAAAATCCAAACGCCTGTCCTGTTCCCTGCTGAGTCTCCCTGCTTAGAACAGCGCCCAATGTGTAGGGGGAGCTCGGAAAGCCTGTCCTGAGCGAGTGCATGAGTGAATTAGTGAATGAGTGAATGAGCGAATGAGCGAGCTCTCGGCTGGTAAGCACCCAAGTCCAGGGGGTCACTCCTGCAAGCTGACCAGCTTCTGAACCCCCAGAGCCTTCCTTCCCCTGCATCTTCCTGTGCACAGTTTGGGTGCCGGGGGGTAGTGCGGGAGAGAAGGAGCGTGACCCCAATTCCATGGGTCAGAGCGTGGAATCTAAAACTCTCTCCCCACGTGGTTAACATTTGGAGCTTGCTCATGAATTTTTACCTGCAGAAAATCATGACGCCCCCCCATCCTCACCCCTGCCTCCACCATTCGAAAAACCACCTCTCATGGGGCAAGCACCTGCAGAGTAAGTGGTTCTGTGAACACCGGCCCCACCGCAGCCTCCGAGTCAGGCTCCCCTCCCGGCCCTGCGCCAGAAGCTGTGGATATAGGGTCAGGACCCTCTGGGGGCTGCCAGGGCCCCAGACCTGAAGGGGAGTCCGGGTGCAGGGTGATGGGCCTGTGGCGCTCACCGAGTTCCCTCCGTGGGCTTGTCTCAAATGCCGCCCCATCCGAGAGCCTGTCACACTCTCCGCACCGCACCCGGAGGAGCTTCCCCTGTGTCTTGAGGGACTTCTCGGTTATACTGCAAGCGTTCGCTTACCTGCCTCCCCTCCCCTATGAGACTGTAGCTCCTCGAGGGCAGGAACTGCTCAAACTCGAGTTTGCACTGTCTGGCACCAAGCCTGGCACATCGCCGGCACCAACAGATGCCTACTGATGACTAAACATTAAATACCGCACATCATGGGATCTAAGACACCGTCAGTTATATTACATGCCATTAAGGAACAAAGAAGAAAGGCCACTGGTTGTCATATGACACCATGCTTTCTTATTAGTTATCATTTTATTTGCTAGTTATTGAAAGAGGTCTTTTAGACTTAGCCATAAATTTCAACAGGTATTACTTCTGTGAATGCTTCATACCAGGCAGCCCACAATCACTGGCTGTTTGCCCTCAGAAAGTGTCTGTTTCCTCGAAGCCTCAGTCTCCCTGTCTGTGAGATGGGGATGCTACTGCCTCCCTCGAAAGTGTGTGGTGGGCAGTGAGCGGTGGGACGCAGGACAACACTTGGCACAGTGCGTGCTCAAGAAGTGGCTCGTGGAGGGGTGCTCCTGGGCCTCTACTGGCTGGAACCCCGAAGCTGAGGCCTGGCCCCACAGCTAAACCTGTGCTCGGTCCTCTCTCTCCTGAGCCAAGGCAGCATCCCCACGTTGGAGGCTCTGCTCCCTCCCAGGACAACCCCATCTCTGGGGGCTCCCCTCCCCGCCTTCCTCCTTTCCATTTCCCTCTTGACCCTCATCAAAAGTACAATCTCTCGAGCTCTGCGGTCAGAGCCGGGATCCCCCCAGTGTGTTTCCTTACGTCGTGCAGAACGATCACCCCGGGCCTCGTTTGCCAAGATCCGCCGTTGCTGCGTCTTCCTCTCCTTTTCTACTTGCCACCTTGGCTTCAAACTGCCTTGGGGATGCCACCCCACTGCCCCCTCCCCAAAGTCCTAGCACACCTGCCACAGTCTATTTAGTGAGACCCCGGTGCCAGCTCCAGGCCTCCGAGTCTCACTTCCTTGTGGCAGATGAAAAGGTGGCCCTCAAGTTCTGACAGTCCTTCCACTGAGCGGTGGGGTCTGTGTTCCTGCCCCTAGAATCTGAGCATGCTAGTGACGGACTTGGACACACAGCATGTGGCAGAAGAGGCTAGGTCAGAAAGGGCCACCCCACTTGCGCCTGTTCCCTGGGACACTCGCCGTGGGAGCCCCAAGCAGCTGTGTGAGCAATCCCGCTACCCTGAGGCCGCCATACTGCAAGGAAGCTCAGGCAACACGAGGAGGCCACTTGTCGGGACTCGGAAGCCCCGGCCAACTGCCAGATGTGACAATGCCAAGGTGATCCCAGCCCCCAGCTGCTGAATGCCCCCCCTAGGTGGCACCCCTTGCCAGACACGTGGCACACAGAAAAGTCATCCCTCTGTGTCCTGTCCAAACTCCTGACCCAAAGAGGTTGAGAGCACAATATTACCAATACACATAACTGATACGACTGCTATTTTAAGCCACTAAATTTGGGGGTGGTTTGTTACACAGCAAAAGTAACCAGAAATTCCCTATCCCCTTCTGTTAGGGTGGAATTATGTCCTCCAAAAATTCCTGTGCTGAATTCCTAACCCCCAATGCCCCAGAACAAGACCTTATTTGGAAATAGAGTCTTTGCAGGTGTAGTCAAGTTAAGGCGAGGTCACTAGGGTGGGCCCTAATTCAACCAGACTGTTGTCCTTATGAAAAGAGAACATTTGGACGCAGAGATGCACACGGGAGAAGCCAAGTGAAGACGAGGCAGCGGTCGGGGTGATGCTTCTCTAAGCCGAGGACACCAAAGATGCTGGAAACCACCAGAAGCCGGGGCAGTGGGGGGAGGCCGGGACAGGTCCTCCCTCGCAGGCTCGCAAGGAGCAAGCCCTGCGACACCTTGATCTCAGACCTCCAGCCTCCAGGACTGGGAGACGGTGAACTTCTGTCGTTTAAACCGCCCAGCTGTGGCACTTGGTTCCAGTAGCCCTAGGAAGTCAATATACCCTCCATTGCTCCAACGTCCAGTGACAAGTGACCAGTACAAACAGCTTTAAGTGATGACGCCAGACTCCGGTGTCCATAAAAGTCATGAAATACGTTCATTCCTATCTCCTCCCCCCACCCCCGCCAGGCTAAATGCAGACACCGCTCTGCCCGGGAGCAGCAGCCCCGCAGTCTCCACCACGCACCGCGGCGCCTGATCAGGATCCCAGACCACTCCGGCCCACGCTCTTTTCCCTGATTTATTCGCTCTTCTTGAAATCGCCGCCCAGGCTCGTCTGGGACTGTTTCCACACACAAGTTGGGTTTTGATTCTCCACTTGATAATTCCCTGATTCCGTCTTCATCGTTTGTTACATATTCAAAGTGCTTATGTGTCCTTGTGGGGCGGTCTCCAACAGCGGTCCCCTGCATTACCAGCACCATCTAACATCTCTCCTAGATTGCCCTTTAAAAATCTTTTAAAGTTTTCATTTTTATTCGATTTTATGGGTCTTCCTGGGCAACTTCCGTGACTCTGTAAAAGAACAGCATTTAATTTTAAGAGCTAAGAGTGGGCACCCCGAAAGCCCCAGGAGCGCAGTTTACAACCGGTGGAAGAACGAGAGTTGTGGTGTTGAAATAACGAGAATAACGCCACGATTTACTCACACCCACAGTCACGCGGATGCCAGAGGATGCCCTGGTCTGCTCGCTGTGGACCCAGCCTTGGTCTGGAGAAAGTGAATTTTTTTTTTTTTTTTTGAGACAGTCTTGCTCTGTCACCCAGACTAGAGTGCTATGGTGTCATCATAACTCACTGCAACCTCCAACTCTTGGGCTCGAGCGATCCTCCTGCCTCAGCCTCCCCAGTAGCTGGAATTACAGGCTTACACTACCACGCCTGGCTAATTTTTCTATTTTTAGTAGAGATGGGGTCTTGCTGTTGCTCAGGCTGGTCTCAAACTCCTCGGCTCAAGTAATCCTCCCGCCTCAGCCTCCCAGAGTGCTAGGATTACAGGCATGAGCCCCCGCGCCTGGAGAGAAGGTACATGTGATGGTCCATGGGATCTGGAGCTCTAGCCCCGTAGACCTGCCGGCCACATGGCCCTCTGCACAGACTGTCTGGCCTTGGTATGGCTTCCAGGGATTGCAGAGCTCCTGGCACACAGCAGATGCTCAGCAAACATTTGTGCAAGGAAGGAAAGACATCAAGGGCTGTCGTAACAAACTGCCACAAACTGAGTGGCTCTAAAGAACAGAAATTTATTCGCTCACAGATCTGGAGCCTGGAAGTTCCAGATCAACATGAGTTTTTTCCTGCTGGAGGCTCTGGGGAAGAATCTGTTCCACACCTCTCTCCCAGCTCCCGCTGGTTCCCTGGGTCTTCCTGGCTTGTAGACGTATTTCTCCAATCTCTGCTCCATTGTCACATGGCCTCTCTGTGTCCCCATATCCCAAATATCCCTTCCTTTCTCTTATAAAGGCTCCAGTTGTTGAACTTAGAGCCCACCCTATCTAGAATGATCTCATCTAGAGACCCTTAACTCCATTGTGTCTGCAGAGACCCTTATTCTAAACAAGGTCCTGTTCTGAGGTCCTGGGTGGGCATGAATTTTGGGGGGATACTATTCCGGCCCAGTGCAGAGGGAGATGCAAGGAGAGCTCCACCACGCTGCCAGTCCTGAGACTGAGACTGAACTTCACGGCTTGGGCTGGGATGGGCAGGTCCAGGTGTGGAGGCGGGGAAGGCGGGGGACAGGACGGAGGGTGGAGCATGCATGGAGGGCTCTGATCTGGGCGAGGACCTGCAAGCTCTGCCCTGCCCAGCCAGCACGGAGCCGAGCGAGGGGACGGAGGAGGCTCCTACCCACCAGGGCTCAGCCTCCGGCCCCAGGAAACGCCCCCTTCCTCTGCTCGTCTCCCCATCCCTCTGACCCTCGTCCCACTCCTTCCCCACCCCTAGCCCTTCAAGCCCCAGGGCTTTCAATTCCAAACCCAACAACTTCCCTCGAGCCTAAATGGTGCCAACGGTGACCCTCTTGGGGCATCTACTCAGGAAAGGATTAAATGCCAAACAGCAAGAGCAAACCAAGTCTACCTATGGGTACTGCGGTGTCTCTGGGCATCAGGCCGTCTCGGCCAGGTCCTCATTCGCCCTCTGATTGGCACCAAAATTGAATTGGGATGATTTATAATTTCAAATTTAGAATTGCACAAGGGACGGCAGATAAAGGAGTTAACTCGGGTTGTCTGTATGGAAACATCGAGACAGCCGGTCAGTTCCGTCAAAACGCTTGACCAGAGCAGGGTGTGTTGTATCCCAGGAGGGACAGGGACCCAACCACTCAGTACCCCCCACACACCAGCTTCTTTCGAGGATGAAACATTCTGGCTTCCGGAGGACATCCGGGTTGCTGGAGGGACCTCCGGGAGGAGCTTCATTGCTTCTTCTTCCTAACGACAGAGACTTTTCCCGCCACCAGGAAGGTTCTACCCATGGTATTTGTGAAGCATGATTGACTCCAGGGAATCTTTGTTGTGCTATCAGCCATAATTATTTTAATTCAAACATACTCCCTTATAGGACTGACATCATAAATGCTGTTTTCTAGAACAAATAGCTGTCAGAGCTGTCAAGCAGAGCTGCTTACTGTTTTATATCATTACAATATTTAATTTCAACTCTGCTATTTTTTTTCCATTGAGCACTTTTCAAGACTGTTTCTTCTACTTCTATCTGGAAAAATTGGTGCCAAGAAAGCAAGAAGGAAGAAGCTGTTCTCTACATTGAAGTAACTATCAACTTGGAAGCTAAATTGAAGGAAGGAAGGAAGGAAGAGAGAGATCACTGATTCCGTTTAGGGGACAGTCGGGACATTGGCTGGGACATGTTTGGCTGGCCAGGCGAAGCAGCTGGTAGCTGAGTTTCTGTTGCCACCCGAGTACTTACAGGAGAAAGAGCAAAGCAACCTCGGCGGCCTGGGTAACTGTAACGCTCCCTTGGAATCACATTTTTATGGTTACATTGAACGGTTGCGAACAAACAGATCAACTTTGTAAGATTAGGGAACTCGACAGATCCCAAATCGGGTAGGTTTTGATTTAAGACCAATTCAAGTTTCACAATTTATCGAGCTGCTTATACTTTTTGGTTTTTAGTAAATTTTTATTTTGAAATAGTTTCAAATTAAGAAAAGCTGCAAGAATTGCACCAGGACCTCCCACGTGCCCTTGGCCGGATTTGCTGTTCATTTCCATCTTGTGCTTTTCCACACTCTCTCTTTCTCTGCGCACATTTTCTTCTTCCCGTACCTTTTGAGAGTCAGCTGGAGACGTCACACTCCCATCTCTAGTTACATCTTGTGCATTTTCCTAAGAATAAAGACATTCTCTTACATTGTATGCATGCGATACAATGATCAAAATCTGAAAATTTACCATTGATACAATATTATTATCTAACCCACAGTCCATATTTAGATTTCGGTCAGTTATCCAAATAATGTCCTATGTTGCCAGGAGCTGCTTGGTCCAGAACCCAAGGTGAGACTGAGCTGTGTTTTGCTGTCTCATTTCAGTCCTCTGGGCTGAGACGGCTTCTTAGCCGTTCTCTGCCTCCCTTTACCGTAGGATGCAGGCCAGTTGTTTTTGGAATGTCCCCCAGCTTGGATTTTCCTGCTGTTTCTCGGTGGTCAGATAGATCTAGCTTTGCATTGTTGCTGGGAACACCACAGAAGTGGCGCTGCGTCCTCCCCAGCGCGTCCTATCGGGAGGGACACTATCCGCGTGTCCCCATATCAGCGAGATTAGCCTTAATCACTTGGTTAAGGCACCGTGTGCCGGGTGTTTCCATGGTGAGTTACTCTTTTCTCTTTGTATTTAATAAGTGGTAGGTGGGAGATGCTTGGAGACTGTACAAATATCCTGATCCTAGTCGTGCTTTCACCTACGCGTGTCAGCATTCGTTGATAATCTGACTCCACAATTCCTGCTGCATCTACTCAGTGGCAGTCCACCATAACGAAAGCCTCCCCTACCCCGTCTTTGTTTGTTTTCCTGGACTTTGGTTTCTTTACATGAACCATCATCTCCAAACTCCTCTCCACACCAACGCCACACTTCAGAACGTCAGCAACAGACTCAACCCTGAGTATGCTTCAGGCTGGTTGGCTGTTTCCTCCTTGGACGTAGCACAACTTAGAGTCAGGAAGTTCACTTAATTCGGTCATGTGCTTTCACAGACAGCACAACTGAGGCTGAAGGGGAGAAGGGAAATGCCGGGGGAAACAGTGCCAGGCAGCGCCCGGGCATTGGCCCGCTGGGGCAGAGCTGTCAGTGGCCGCCAGGATGTGCCACCTGTGTCTCAGCGACAGTGGTCCCAGTGCCTTAGGAGTTAGACACTCCTTGAGGAGGGGGCTTTGTCCTATTCTCCTGAGTGGCCCCAGGGACATGTCACAGACTCGAATTAGGATGCCCTCCCTGGGGACACGTTGGGCAAATGAACAAATAAACCCATGACTTAATTCAAGAGGATCCAACCGGTGCCCGAGCCGGAGAACCCACGGCCCAGCGAGGGAGCCGGGCAGACGTGTGCGACAACAGCAAGCCTGCAGGGGAGCAGCTAGGAATGACGCCCCCCTACAGACAGAAGCCAACCCGGATCCCCGCTGAGATGCGCAAGAGGCAACATTCAAAATAATCCCCCCAAATTCTAACAACAGGCGAGCGCGTTAAACAAAAACTCTCCAGGCTCTGGCCTCCGCAGCCGAATGACAACAGTGGGTTTCATTGTCTCCGAGGTCCCTGCTTCACTGCTGCAAGGCTGGGGTCTAGAACCAGGATGCACTGGGGACCCCGCCAGCTTTAATCCATGCGTAGTCTCTTCCGTAAAACCAAGAAATGATTAGCCCTCGCAGTGAAGCAGAAACAGAACTGTGATTCATGCTCTTTCTAATTGTCCTCCCTCCTGTGCACTTTAACCTCCCCCCCGCCGGCAGTAGCATATGCTCCGCGTGCACACGGATGACTCGGATGCGCGCGGGCATAGCTGAGCAGGACGGGGAACGAGGGCTGATTCCCAGCCAGCTGCTCCTGTCTTCCCACTTTGGTGTCTCTCTGCACTGGGTACGGCGGTGCGGAATCCTGTCATCTTGCTTGCCGGCACAAATGTGCTATAAAACACCCATAAATTCCCTGACATTCCAGTGACCTTCGCGGGGTCTGGAAGAGCCACATTTCACACCAAAGATGGAGCTGTAAATATTCTATCTGTGCAGTAAACACCGAGCTGACGCTGGCACCGTGCTCATGTCCCCTCTGCGCCTGCCACCTCTCAGAGGGGATTTATTTACTGCCATGGAAAATTCCGGCCCCAAGGCAGGCAGCTTGCCCCGACCCGGCGTCTCCACATCTTGCTTCTCACTGCTGCGGCCTGCTTCTGTCTCTCACACATACACACACGCATGTGCACACGCACGCACGCACACACACGCACACACCAGCACACTCACCACTCACACACAGGCACATACACCAGCTCCGTGATTACAAAGCTGAGAGCAGGAAAGCCCCAAGAAAATCATACCGCAACATGTACCACAGTGCGTGAGCAGTCTTTTGTGGGTGGTGGGCTTTAGAATACTTCACATTTCATTCTTTTTCTCTTTGCTCATCGGAATTTCAATTTTTCTGCAATAGTCAAATAGGCCTTGTATGCTTTTTAATTTTTTTAAATAAAACATTTATTTATGGGCAATAGCTGCCGCGACAGAGTGAACCCAGGAGGTCCAGGATGACCCCCCAATTCTAGCAGCTTCCTGGCGGGCCACTTGGCCAGTTGAGCAGTCCGCAGTTATCCCCCTCTCCTGGGTGGGCAAAGGCAGCCCTCGGACGTGCAGAGACCTGGTGGGTTCTCGGCTGAGGGAGACAGTTGCTGTGACCACCATCTCTGAGAGCTGAGAGATACCTTATGGTTTTCAAAGTCATTTCCTCATCCATCTCTCAAGGCAGCCCTGGGTGTGGCGGGGGGCGGGGGTCAGTGCAGGCTGACAGCACTGCCCGTCTCTCACCCCTCTGACCCTGCCCAGGGTGCAGGGGGCAGGTGGGGGTCACCAGGATACCAAGGCGGGAGAAGGCTGGACCCCCACCCTACCCTGCAGCCTCTGTCCAGCCTGCAGGAGTGTCCACAGTGGGGCCAAGGTGTGTAGAGGGGGATGCGGGACATGCAGGGGGCATGACCCAGGGGCCCTCTGAGAGCCACTGGGGAGGAGCCCATGGCTCCAGAGCCCCAGCAGGCCCCTGGGCAGACCTAGCCTCTGAAGACCCCCAAAGGGAGTCAGCCTTGGACTGACAATGGGGACAAGAGACAGGGTGTGGCTGGGGCACGGGAGACGACGGACCCACGGGAGGGGCTCCCCTCCAGGTTTAGGACTGCCCCACTCTTCGCTGGCCCTCACAGTGACCCCAAGAGCCTGGTTTTAGGATTCCCAGGCAGAGCTTCAGAAACAGCCCCAGAGAGGGGCTGTGTTTTGCCCAGTGTTTAGCTGGCGGAGTCAGGATTACAGCAGAATCGGCCTAGTCAGATCCACCGTCAGAAACCTCTTCTCTGCTCCTCGCTGCCTCCAGGGGCCCAGCACAGACCCCCACAGCCACCACGGTGTGACCCAAAACGTGCAACGGGCAGCTCTTTCCAAACCAGGGACTGCAGGGAGCATGGAGTGGCCTGCGAGGTGCCGGGTCTTGCCCAGCTGGGAAAACCTTCCGTGCTCCCAGCTCAGTGAAGGAGAAAGGGCTGGAGGACCCAACCCCTGTCTCTTCCCTTCCCAGAAATCAAACTACAGTGTCTTCAACCCCAACCCTCCCTCCCCAGAAAGGAGGATTTCGCCTCTCCATCCCTCCAAGAAATCAGGGGTTAAGGAGAAGCGCCCCACGGGCTCCTCCCAGCCACGGCTCCCTCCCTCCCATGTATTTCTGCAATTGTAATTAAGGTCCCGCCAGAGCCGGTTAGCTGCCCGGGTTATTTGCTCAATTTATTGATTAGCTATTTCTCAGAAGTTCATTACCGTCCCGAGGCAGGGGCTGGGGAATTGGGTCTCTGTGGTTTCTCAAGGCTGGGCTGCTCTCGGTGATTAAATGCAGCCACAGCACATCCATCCTGCCCGGCTCTACCCAAGGTCAAACATTCATGCAAAACAGCAGCGAGATCTGCATGTCTAAGTAGCAGCCAGGATGCCTGGGAGACAATTTTGAAAGCCAAGAGAGGGATAAAAGGAGGAAAAATGCAAAGGAACAGCCATGGAGAGAACGGAAGTGTGGTTATAGAGATTCTCACGGGGAACACCCAGCGGGAAACCTGGGGTGTCCCCACTCCCAAACAAAGGCCACAAAGTGGGCTTTCCTCAGAGAAGCCTGCGCATCTTAATGGATAAAAACCCAGGGGTATGAAAAATTTGTGTCTAAGCCTGGGTGACCCAGAAGCAGAGCCTGCCTGAGCCTGGCTTGCGTGGGAGGATTTTGTTGAGAAGTGCGACCCCAGGAGCAGGCGGAGCGACTCGGAAGGCCAGGTGGCCGCAGTTAAGAGCAATTTGCTGCTTGGGCTGGGGGATGGTGGGCGGTGGGCTGGATGTTGGCTTCTGTCCCCTCAGGCATTGAGCCTCCACACTGTGGGTGGCACAAGGCCTTGCCCAGGTGAGGTGCTGGCAGGAGGCCTGGGCACGCAGACGCTGGCAGGAGCCCCAGCAGGACGTGAGCCCCACAGGAGCGAGAGGCACTGAGGCTTGGAAGCGGAGGTGTTGGCTACGGTCGAGAGGGTCTGTCTGCTCACCTGGTCACCTGCCTGCTCACCTGGTCACCTGCCCGCTCACCTGAGTGTTCTGTGCTGTCTGCCGTCACCAGGGTCTGGGATCCAGCACCTCCCCCATCCCACCCTCAGGACCCCGGTCCGGGGTGAATGGAGCTGAGCGTTCACCAGATGATCTCTAGATCCACAAAAATGACGTGGGCCCGGAAGGAGGGCAGCGGGATCGAGAACCACGGGGAACAGGAGGAAGGGCCGCCTGCCACGGGGGTCGGGAGCGGCTTCTCAGGGCAAGATCTCCAGAGAGGCAGGAGTTCCCCAGGCAGGAAGGCTGGAGGCATTCCCAGCCCCTTGGGGGCCTAGAGTTAAAACCCTGGGCCACAGTAGGGAGGAGGCAGGTTTACCCCCTGCCGGTGGCTGGAGGACAGTGGCCATCCTGGAGGGAGGAGCTTCCACTGTTTACACCATGAACTTCTAGAATGCTTGGTCCATGAGTTACACACATATAATAATTTAACTTTTTAAGTATTAATACTTTATAAAAAGGCCAATAAGCACATAAAAAGATGCTCAATACCACTAATCAGGGAGATGAAAATTAAAACCATAACGAGATACAATTACACAGCCACTAGAACGCTAAAATCAGAAGACTGATGATTCCAAGCACTGAGGAAAACGGGGAGCAACTGGAATGCAAGGGAGCTCCTGCACCGCTGGTGGGGATGTGAGACGGCGCGGCTGCTCTGGAGAACCGCCGCTCAGTTTCTTATAAAGCCAAATATGCACTTGTCATATGACCCAGCTTAAAATCCCAGCTTAAGAGGAATGAAACCGTGTCCACGAAGAGACCTGAGCAGAAATGCTAGGAGAGCTCTACTGGGCATTGCCCAAAACTAGCAACATGCACATATCTATTATCTGGGAAATATGCTAACAGGCACAGTGCATCTGTATGCTGGAAGTTACTTCATAGTAAGGAAGGAAAAACCTGCTGACACATGAAACCACAGGGACGCATCTCAAACGCATTGTGCTAAGAGAAAGAGCCAAAGATATTAACAGCTTAATACACAGAAGACAGTGCGATGTTGCAATATAATAAGAAATACAGTTTGGTCTCCATCCCTGGTTCCTGGCAGAGAGCTTCTAAAACCCTTGTAGTTTCTGGAGTGAAAGGAGTGATGGGAGTGTCTTTCCTTATAATTTATGGTCTTAGTCCTTGGTTCCTGGCACAAAAGCTTCTAAGACCATGGGTATCTCTGCAGTGATCAGAGTACCTTCTTGTATGTGGATGAGACGGCCTGAGCCCAGGGTTCCCTGGGTAGCGCAGGATGGGGGCCAGTCCCTGCAAAGACCAAGATGTGATTAGAAGGCTGGAACTTTTAGCCCCATCCCCCAACTTCCAGGGAGGGGACAGGAGCTGGGGATTGAGTTCATCACCAATGACCAGTGGTTTAGTCAACCATGTCTACGTAGTAAAACCTTCATGACCCCCCAACCACGGGTTCAGAGAGCTCCTGGGTTGGTGAGCACAGGGAAGTGCTGAGGGGGGTGTACCTGGAAGGGCATGGAAACTTCGTGCTTCTCCCCACATACCCTGCCCTACACACATCTTCCATTTGGCGAATTCTGAATCGTGTCCAACAAGCCAGCAAACATAAGCAAACCGTTTTTCCTGAGTTCTGTAAACTGCTCTAGCAAATCCTCAAGCCCAAGGAGGGGGTCACGGGAACCCTTGGCCTTGTAGCCAAGTCGTGCAGAAGTGTGGGTGTGCTGGGGGCCCAGTGCTCGCAAGTGGGGGTGACCTTGTGGAGCTGAGACCCCCACCTGCAGGGCCTGACACTGACTCTGGGTGGTTAGTGCCGGAGTGGAATTGAATCCTTGGACATCCAGGTGCTGACTGGAGAGCTGGAGAACCGATTACTCGTGAGGAAAAACCCGCACATTTGGTGCCAAAAGTGTTCTGTCGGTAGAAACAGATCATAGCAGATAGTACAACCTATGATTCAATCTACGCAAAATTCCAGAGGAGAAAAACAACAGCGACGGCAGGCCGATGAGTGTTGCCTGGGGAGCAGGGAAGGGACATCCCCAAGGGGCATAAGGGGACATTTGGGGAGGGATATAAAAGTCCCATACCTTGGTTGCGGTGGTGGTTACATGGGCACATACATTTTACAAAATGTTTTAAACTGCGCATTTATAAAGGACGAATTTTATTTTATATAAATTTTACCTTCATAAATGTGATTTTTAAAAAACTGAAAGGAAACGCAAGGCTGTTTTAGGATGGTGACACTATTCTGTGTGATACTGTAACGGTGGATACGTGACACTGTGTATTTGACCAAACCAGTAGAACTTTATAGCACAAAGAGTGAACCTTAATGTGTGCACATTTTTAAAAAGCCACTTGGGAGCTTGGTCCTTCTGGCATGGCCGCCCCCATGACCATTCGTCTCATTGGTCTGTACTCTCTACGGGCCACCACGCATTGTTACAGAAACTCGGGTATTGTCCGAGAGGCCCACCATGAATAGCAAAGACCCTCCTATCACAGGAAGTTCAAGGGTTTAGCGGCTCCCTCCCAGGAACCCAGGGAAAACACCAGCCAAATACTTCACTACACACCCGCTCCCACGGCCGGAATGCGAAGTTACCAATGGGCAGGAGGAGAAGGTTAGAACGATTCATGCAGTTGTGCTTTAGAGTTGGACACGTCGCTGTGAATTCACATTTAATACATACATGTACGCTTGTTAATGTGAGCTATGCTTAACACAGACACAGATAGTTACACTGAGAAACGTCTGTAGACGCGTATATACGTGGGTTTGTACAAACACACGCGTCCTTTGTTCTGGCGGCAGAGACGGCCTGGAAGCAATGACACCCCAGTGGCCCTGAGCACACCCTGCATCCAGACCATGGGCTGAACCCCCTTCCCCAGCAAGAACCAGAGCTCCCTGGAAAACGGCGGACGCTCAGACCGAGCCTGGAATTAAGCAAAATGAGTCTGGAGCATGTTGTCGTGCCAGAAAACAGGACGTACTAAAAACCCCACATTGATGGGTGGAATATGTCAGGGACACACCGGATCCAACAGAAAGCACTCCCAGTGGCCAGGGCTGGACCAACAGGATCAACGAAACAAATAAGGTGGCACTGGGTTCTGCCCCACAGTACGAAATAAGTATCTGTGAGTCTGCACGGATATAAAGAAATGACTAAATAGAAAGATACATGGGGAGGATGGACACATCTGACTTGCAGAGGAACCCAGATAATTTCTGCGGGTGTCTCCCCAAGGAGCTAGAACAGCTCCCCACGGCTGGAGCGTGGGCTGTGCAGGGTGACTCCCTCACGAGGCGCGCAGGGTGGAACGGGGTGCAAACAGGAACTTCACAGCAGAGACATTCGACAGACACGACCTCACCCAGGTGACCAGGGTGGACATCAACCGTGAAAGACCCGCTGAGGGTGTGTCCCCCGATCCGTCGTGACGAAAGGGGCACTTCCTCTTGGCTCTTCCTCCCCGAGACCCATCCCCCGTCTAACTGTGACAACAGTGTCAGACAAGTCCCCACAGAGGGATGTTCCACAAAACAACTGACTAGGAGCCCACAAGACCATCAAGGTCGGGGAAAACAAGGAACGACTGGGGCACTGTCACAGCCGAGGGAGCCTAAGGCAACGTGGAGACCAAGTGTGACGCGGGCTCCCGCCTGCGGTCCAGGAGGAGAAACAGGACAGCAGGTGAAACCAGGGAGATCTGAATGCGTCATGGATGCGAATGAACAGTGGTGTACTGTGTCGGTCTTTAAGGACCCCTGAATCTTGTCGACTCGAGGCCTGACCATGGCCATTAGGCACCGCTCCTCACAGGGGGTCTTGACGTACGGTGGGTGCAACCCCACCCCCAGGCCTTGCGGAGGGCGGCCCAATGCCAGTGTGCGTTGGAACCTGCGGCCTCCAGGCAGCAGCTGTGGCCTCCCCACGGGAGCCCTGCCCGGGCAACCTCAAGGAGCTGCACAGCGGGCTCCCGTCCTCAGTCTGCAGGGACCACCCCGGACGTGCAGCCACCGTTGGGGGAGGCACAGGGCAGAGCAGGCGGGGGACGGACGGAGCTCCCCTAGAGCCAAACCCAGGACTGGAAACTGCACACAGCAGAGATGAACACACACAGCATCAAAGTGCGGCTGGTCATCCCCAGCTCGGAGAACTGGGGTTCTTTCTAAAAAATACATTTGTTTCTATTCTTTTCTGTATTTCCCAACATTTCTGCTATGAGGATATATTTCCTTTAAAATCAGATTCCTCCTCCAAAGGTTTTCTTTGTTTTCCTTATGTACGGAACTATTGTAAAGAAGACGTCTCTTCCACTGTCTCTGTCTTTGGAAAGAACGTCAGCTGGAAACACCGAGGACTGTGAGTGGGGCGTCAGATCCCGCTCCCGGTGGCTTTTCAGTTAAAGTCTCTGTCTGTCCATCTTGCTCCCACACAACCACACCCCACGACAACAAGGTCAGTTAACACACGGGCTGCAGGTTGCTGCCCAGCTCAGACCCTTTCTCAAGGAGATGAAGGCCTATTTTCGGGACTGTTTGTACAACAGAAAGGACTTCCGTTCACCAGCCTTTGAACACAAACAAAACTCACGTGCATTTCTCCATGGGACATAGAAGCCTGTCACCCGAGTGGCACCACCCCCGCCTACCCTGGGACCCTCTGTCTCTGTGTCTCCTGCGGTGTCCTCTCAGGTTCTCCCCCGTGGGCCGGGCCAGCAGGGTGGCTCCCGCAGCAGGCGTCGCCTACTGAGCTCCAAGGACCCCTCAGAGGGAAAGCCCCCCAGTGGATTAGAAAACGTGGCTCCCCAGCCCCCGTCCCCACCTCACCCACCTGGCTCCAGGCCTCAGCTGCCCGGGGCCTCATTCTCAGCTGGTCTCTAACACTGATGGTTTCCATGCACAGATCATCTCCCAACAGTCACTTTGAGACCGTAAACCACGAGATGCCACAGAGGCGTCCCACGGCTCTCAGAGTCCCGTTTCTGCGCCCGGTTCCCTGCAGACTCTCTGAATAGGCATCGACAGCCACGAGCTCCCTCCTTTCCCCCGCCAGGGGCCCGAAGCCCTGCGAAGCTTGAACTTGAGAATGCGACATCGTTTAGGCCAGGGCTACTTCCTGTGACTACGAAACCCCCAAAGGAAGCGGTAAACCAGCCGCAGAGTGGCAACGTCCTCAGATGGCCCCACTGGGCAGGGGCGGGCAAGGGGAGGCCTTGTCACCCAGAATGAAATGAGATGCTGACAGTTTCCGCGGGAGGAGAGAAGAGGAAGGGAAGAAAAGTCCCTCTTGGGCCATGTCGCTGCTTTTTAAGTACGAAGCTTCAGCTGAAAGAGCATTTTGGGGGCTGAGCGGTGGCCCTGGGGGGACCCTGGCTGCTCCTGGAGGGGCTCCCACCCCTGGCGTCCCTGCTGAGCCCCGAGCAGGAGTGTTGCAGCAAAGCCTTCACCCTCGTCACCCAAAAAGAATGTGTGCGAGATGTGATCGTTTGTCACCGAGATGGGGTATATGATATGAACCATGGCAAACACCGTAATGACTAATTTCAAACATTTATTACAATTCTTGAGAGACTTGAAAGCTGTCCCCGCTCTTGATTTTAATAAATGCAGTCTTGAAGCAGCCGCTTATCAAAGTGACACAAATTGTGTGGTAAATAGATTATGGCACAGCTGAAATACTGGAAAATGAGATCAGAAATGCTCCTTCTCCTCCATTTAAAACTCCCCGAGATCCTTCAGCCTGAGCCATGCAGCGAGGCGGCCGCAGGGAGCACAGAGGTGGGAGGATTAGCGCCCGGCGCTGGCAGGTCGCCCTCTCAGCACCTCCTGCAGCAGAGCACACGGGCCCTGGGCCCCTTCCTGCCGGGATGGGTCCAGGGGAAGCAGAGGGAAGCGGCTCTGGGGTGGGGGCTTGGGCATTGACAGGGGAGCACCGACAATGAGCCGCCCGTCTCTCACATCTGCGACAGGTTCAGCTGCTCTTCCCTTCTCACCTCCGCGTCTCTCTCTACCACTGTCCGGCGCCTGCCTGCCCACACTGAGCACCCACTGAGTGCCAGGCAGCGTGCTGGGGCAGGACACCCACAGAGGGGCAGGGTTTCCAGTCCAGAGGGAGAGGCCACCGTGTATACATTGACATGAGACCGCAGGAGCCCACGCCAGGCTGGGCCTGCCTGGACAACGCCGGAGGGGACGGGAGATCCCGGGCAGCTGCCGCCTGCTTGGCCACAGCTGACCCAGCACTGTGGGATGCTCCCTGCCCAGATGGGCTGCCCGGAATGCCAGGCCCCATGTCCAGGCGCCTCACTCTGCCTCCGAGGACAGAATGACCAGAGAAGAGTTGTATGAGTCCTGGGAGAGTGAGAAACTGGGGGACACCTTCCCCTGTTCTCCTTAAACTCCTGAACCGAGGGGAGATTGGGGCGGCCAGGGTCCAACAGGACTCCCCCAGCGCCAGTGGCTCCCTCCTAATTAGACGCTGTGGTTAGAATCAGTCACGTGGGTTGTCCTTGTGAAAAGGTTGACCTTTGGGGAGACACCGGCGGCCAGCCTGCACCGCAAGGATGGCATTAGCTTGGCTGTTCGGGGACAGCTCCAGCACGCTTCTCAGGAACCTCCGCGTAGGAATTACGGGAGCGGCACAGCGTTTCAGAACCTCATTGGTAACTAATTGCCGGTGTAACTAGACGCATGCCATATATCAATGCCAATTAATATTCAAATGAAAAGCACGGTGCGTCTGTTTACGCACGGTTTGATCTCCCCACAAGCAGCCTTATTCTTAAGATACCCTCCTGCCCGCCCCGCCCTGGTGGGGGCCACCCCCTTTGCAGCAGCCCCCACCGGGGGATTTATTAGCCCGTGATACTATGTAGCAAAGCTGTAACTCGCTGCTCCTGGGTTTGGGGAAGCCAGGAGGTGACCACCCCACCGCCTCTCGATCTGTTCTCGTTCTCCTCTCCACGGAGTGGCCCGAGGCTCAGGAAACCCACACCGTGCCGTTTCCACCGACGGAGGACGGGGCTGTGGCTTTGCCGTGAGCTTGCTCCGGGTAGGATGATGGAGGAGTAATTCCTGTTTTATTTTTTTTAAAAATAGGCATTGAATTAAGAAATTAAATCATTTATATGTTTAAATCCAAGTTAATAGATATTAAATTTTATTATTTATTAAATGTTAATCATTCATTAGGTTTTTCAAATTAAACATCAAACCTCTAACAAATTAAATTTAAATAATTAAGTCTATTATTATCAGAGAGAGATTGCCAAGATTGGGACGGAAGGAAATGCCTTCCAGAAACCGTTTTTTTAGTCAAAAGAGCACAGGTCCTTATTTCGTTTATTGCGTGGGTGGGAAAGGAAGATCGGGAGGTCGAAGGGTTTGGCCTTGACACACAGCTACTGTGGTTCTGAGCCGGGATTCATGCTGGGGTCTGTCTGTTTCCAAGACCCAAGCTGATGCTTGGAACACACAAAACATGTTCACCCTTCATGACGTGAGGACAGAATGATTCGTCAGCCTCCTTAGAGAGGCTGCAAAAAACATTCATTTTGTTGGTGGCAAGGATGTGAGAAAATGGGTTCTGCTTAGAAAGAGCCAACACAGGTGGGGTCCTCTGGAGGGAACACCTGGGTGCCCAGAGGAGAGCAGGGAGGGAGGGACAGGCAGGGAGGGACCACAGCCCCGCGGCGCCAACTCAGTGCCTGGGACCCCCGTGGAGCTCACTCCTCTCCATGCCTGCGGGGCTGAACCGTGGCCCCAAAGGGACATGTTCATGTCCTAACTCCCAAAACCTTTGAATAAGACCCGATTTGGGAGAAGGGTCTTTGCAGATGTAATTAAGTTAAGGGTCTCAGATGAGACCCTCCCGGACTATCTGGACGGAACCTAAAGCCAGCAGCAAGCGTCCCGTGAGAACAGGAGAGGAGTGATGCGTGGAAGGCTACAGAGAGAGAGCCAGAGGTTGGAGCGAGGCGGCCACGAGCCCAGGGATGCAGGCGGCCCCAGAAGCCGGAAGAGCCCAAGAACAGAATCTCCCCTGGAGCCTCTGGAGGGGCATGGCCCTGCCGACACCTTGACTTCAAACTCGTGGTCTCCAGGACCGTGAGAGAACACAGTTCTGTGGTGATTAGGTAGGGCAGCCCCAGGAAACCAACACAACACCCAAGGAACTTGCCTGTCCTCTCTCTGCAGCAAGGTCACAGGAAGATGCCGCAGAGAGGGCCTGTCCCCCGCCCAGCTATGCCGGGCGCTGCCTGGCCCCTTCCTTGGCGAAAGGACTTGGCACCTGTGTGTGGGGTTGCCTGCCGCCCCCTGGGCTGTGAGGGAGGGAGACCACCGACTGCAGAGTGTGGAGGAGGCAGACGCTGTCTCCAGCACGTGGACCTGGGGGACTAGACGCCCGCGACAGCGTCAGTGTGGACAAACACGGACCGGCGCGAGTCTTGTGGAAACCCAGACTTACACGGACATGGGTTGGTCACGGTCAGTCTCATCGTGGATGATTCTGCGCCTTACAAACAGCTCCGTCTGCACAGAACCCCTGGGACCATCTCAAGTGTCAGTGGAGTTTTCTCATCCGGGTCCCGAGATGGGTTTCGCCCTTCTGGGGGTGACTCCCCAGCTGCATCTCTGTCCCCGGTGCCCTTGGCTCAACAGCCTGGGAGGTCATGCCGGCGAGAGGCGCGGAGCTGCTCTGTGCAGAAGCGGGCTGGGGTCGGTGGCCCGGCTCTGCCTCCCCCCTCGTGGCACCTCAACCTTCGCAACTTACCAACCCCTCAGCAGGTAGCCCCTGCTTGGGGACAGTCTTCCCTGTAGATTACGTCATGCCTCGAAAGAGTGGGAGCCACAAAGAAAACCCCATTCCCTGTGGCCTTCCCTGCCCCTTCGCAAACCGGACTCTGCAAAGGCTGCTGAGTCTGCTCTGGCACTGGGCGTGGGATCAGGCTGGAGCATGTTTCTCCACAATGGCACAGCAGGCCACAGCAGGATGGCCGTCCCTGCCCCCCTGCCCGCAGACCGCTGCCTGCCCTCAGCTCAGCCTGGGGCGCCCCTGTGGGTCGGCAAGGCCTGACACAGTGCAGGCAGATCCACGACCTCCACCCCCGCCCTGAGCAAAAGCCCGGCAAGCACCAAGCTGGCATCAGGAGCGTCCTCTGCCGCTCCCCACCGAGTACGTAATTTTTGCTGCAGTCTCAGGATTTGACTTGCAAAAGACAGGGCCATTTGCCGCAATTGTCTGTGAGCCCTTCCTCACCCAGCTCCTCTCCTCGCTGCTTAATCACCTCTGTGTGGGAACCCCGTGGTTTCCGTCCCACCCCAAGGCAGCATGGGGGCCAGGCTCGGGCAGAGTCTTAGGCAGACTCTGGAATATTGATGGAGGTGCTCAGGCTGGCGCGTCGCCATGGCAACCTGCTTCTCCGAGCAGGGAGGCGGCTGCCAGGGCTCCAGGGTCTGCAGCTTGGTGCTGTGGGGGTGGGTGCTGACAACAATTCCCCAGGAACGTCTCCACGGGGGGGCCCCAGAGGAGGGGCTGCCTGGCCAGTCGGGGGCATGGCCTGGGTCTGGTCCTACCCCAGGCAGGACACGAACACTCTCAAGGTTGGAATCAACCAGCAGGAAGAAACTCAGGTTAGAAGGCTTAAGCCACTCAGGAGGAAAGGGATTCAGGCTCTGGAAACAGCCCCAGTCCCCAGGGACTGAGAGAAGGGAGCAGAAAGGCAAGGTCAGGCCGCCCTATCCCACGGCGAGGGAGAAAGTCTCTGCCCTGACATCTCCTCCTGCTTTTCTACTGGAGAGAAGGATGGACACAGTTCAGAGGCTTCTGCCTCCCTCCCAGGTGTCCCTGCCTTACCTGAGAGCTCCCTCCCCTGCCAGGGTGGCCGGGCACTCTCCGCGCAACAGCGCCCCCACGCCACTCTCCCGGTCCTCTCTGCTCCCCTGTTGGGTTCTGGCTGGGGCTCTGATGACAGCGGGGTTTCTGAGACTTGTCTCAGCTGGGACCCCATGGGGGAGGGGAGGGAGGACACCGCGTCCTTAGCGGCGGGCAGGACAGGGTTACTTGCCTCCGACTCCTGGTGAGGCCCTTCCATGGCTCAGGGGAAAGGCCAGATTCCAGAACTTAGAGGCCCCTTCCTGGTCCTGCCCTGCTGACTTTGGCAGTCTGCCTGCCATGTAACCCTACCCCTCCTCATTTCTAGAATGTTCTAACCATACTAAACCAGCTTCCTGCTTTCCAGCCCCTGGGCCTTTGCATGGGCTGGCCCCTCTGCCTAGAACACTCCCCTCTTCTGGCTCCTGTAGGTCTCAGTTTAAACCACGCTTCTGAGAAACCCCTCCAGTTCTGGGTAGGAACAGTACCAGGTTGAACAGTGTCCCCCGCCAAAATTCATGCTCACCTAAAACCTCAGAAGGTGACCATATTTGGAAATAGGGTCTTTGCAGATGCAGTTAGTTAAGATGGGATCACACTGGAGGACAGTGAGCCCTAAATCTAACTAGTGTCCTCAGGAGACTCCAGGAGGAGGCTGTGAAGACGGGGCGGAGGCTGGAGGAGCAGGGAGGACCCTCCCCTGGGGCCTTTGCAGGGAGCACGACCTGCGGACACTTGATTTTGGACCTCTGGGCTCCAGAACTTGGAGAGACTAGATTTGCATGGTTTTAAGTGCTCCAGTTGTGGTAATTCCTAATGGCATCCCCAGGAAACTCGTGTCAGGTTCCCGTCGCGAGCCCCACCCTTCTGGACAAGTGTCTGTCGCAGAGGCAGCCGTGGAGCTGGGCCGTTCGGGTGAACTTTCCGGGGAAGTCCTTGCTCTGGGGAGTCCCAGACTGTCAGAGGGCACCCCAGTGGGGGTTCTCCCAGCCCCTCCCTGCATCCTCCCCTTCTGCCTCGCACAGGAATCACCCACGAAACCTCTCTTCCTCTTGGGCCCTTCCAGAAAAACGGGACTAGAGGCAGAGGGAGCTGTATGGAGTCCCAGCCCTGCCCTTCACAGCCACGCAGCTGGGGCAGGCATGCGCCCCTCCTTGTCGCAGCTTCCTCATCACTCGGGTGCATGACACAGGTGCACGGACCAGCCGAGGCGCCCCCACTCACCACGCGGCCTGTGCCGCTACGGCACTTACTAAGCTGTATTTGATCGTCATTTACATTCATTTCTCTCCCCCAGGACAGGGACTTTCTGTAGGCAGAGACTGTTTTTATCCCTGTCCACGGCAAAATAGAGACTTGACAACCATCTGGGATGGTGGGTGACAGCCCAGCCTCCAGGCAGCTATCAGGAGCGGGACGAACGCGACCCTGGAGGAGATGAGGGGTTTTATGAGGTCAGGAGCAATTGCAGGTGGTGAGGAGACGGAGTCTTTCCTGGTGCCAACAGGACTTAAGTCTTAGTTAAAAATACCTCGATTCCAGAGGAGTCTTCCCGGCCTCCTAGATCCAGCCTGCCCCCGGCCCAGCACACGGACCTCCTGGGTCAGGCTCTGAATGTCTGCAGTCTGGCTGGGGCCTGCCTAGGCCTCTGCTGAGCCCCCACCTCCGTCCCCTGCCTGCAGCGCATCCCCCCACCTGCAGAACTCTCCCTGTCTCTCACCCAGGCCTCAGGTTTTGCCTCTCATGCTGGGGGGAAGTGGGGCCCCTTGAGAGACAGGCCCACCCCAGGTGTGTGCTCAGCTCCTGGGCCACTGTGGCCAGCGCCTGCCTGGACGCTGGGGAGCTGAGGAGTGGGCAAGCACCCAAGGCAAGTCACCCCTGTATTGGGCTGAGTGGAGAACCCCAAAATATGTCCACCTGGAACTTATGAATGTAAACTTATTTGCAAGGGTAATTACAGTAAGGATGTTGAGATGAGATTATCCTAGATTATCCAGGTGAACTCGAAATCCAGTGACAAGTGTCCTTATGAGAGAGGCAGGAGATTTGCGATTCAGAGACAGGAGAAGACGGTGAGAGACAGACGCAGAGGCCGGAGCGACGCAGCCACAGGCCAGCAGGTGCCTGGGCCCCAGAGCTAGAAGTGACAAAGTGGGATTTTCCCCGAGAGCCTTCAGAGGGAGTGTGATGCCGTGATTTCAGACTTCTGGCCTCCAAAACTGTGAGCGAATTAATTTCTGCTGTTTTAAGCCAGGCAGTGTGTGGGAATGTGTCACAGCAGCCACCGGAAACACATGCTTCACCGAACAAGCCCCTGAGGAACGCGCCACCTTCACAGTCTCTCGCGTGGAGTATAAGTTGGCACTGCCCTTCTGGGGACAGTGTGGAGTTATCCGTCCGTGATTCAAGTCTGTGCCCTTCCCTAGAACCCTGTTCACATCCCAGCCCGGCCCCTGCAGGTCGAAGACTCGGGCCACGGACTCCCTCAAACCCCGGAGCCAAGACACCACAGTTCATCGACGCCAAGGTCACATTTTAGCATTTCTGAAATGTTTGTGTCTTGCAATGAATGACACGGAGTATTTTAATTAGCAACATCTTTTCCCTTTTTGGTGCCACATAAAGTAATAGTACATTTTGTAACGAGTCACACCAGATGTTTGGAAATGCAATATACAACCACCGAGGATATGCATTGTGGCATTGTTGCAATACAGCAAAAAGATAGGAAATAAATGACCGTGAATATAAGAAGACAAATCTTTTCCCCTCTTAACTCAACATAGAGAGGTTAGAATTAAAACAGACACACACACCCCACCGCCACCACCGCCACCACCAACTTTGGACTGGGAACTGGGATACGAGGAAGGATACAAATGCAAAGTTGCTGAGACCGGAAACCACAAAGAGCTGACTCATTCCTCCAGAGAAGCTGGAAATCTACCCAGTGGTGACTCTGGGCAGAGCTAAGGCCTTTCTCGCCCCCAACCCTGCCCCCCAGCCCTGCCCCACAGCTGAGGGATTCTGCCTAAAAAGCCCGTTTGGGGCCATGTGCAAATTTCACCCCCACTGCCCCCACCAACAAACCTTCCTCCTGGGATTTCGCTGACTCCTCCCCACCTCCTTGCTGGGGCCAGGCTGCAGCCAACACCTGGGCAGCGGCTACCCCCAGGTATGGGAGGATCCCAGATATATTCATACCGTACCATGGTTGTGGCCAGGCCACACAGCTATACGTATTCATCAAAACTCATAGAAATGTGTACCTACAAAGAGTGTATTTTCCTGTACGTAAATTATACCTCAATAAACATGACTTAAAAAAAAATCACAAGAAGATCTGAATTAAAAGGAAACATTCCATTCTTTGTGTAGGATGACTTATTATAAAGATGTCAGTGTTAACAAATTATAATATAAATATTAATCATACTAATATATAATACCTTATGTATAATATAATAATTTATTTACATTACTCTATAATAAACTAATATGAATTGACTAATATAATTAATGTTAATTTATAATTCATTACTAATTATATAAATTAGTTATAAATTTATTTATATTAATTTATAATATGATTCATTGCTATTAATCATATTATAAATTAGTTATAACTTTATTTATATTAATTTATAATGTGATTCATTGCTATTAATTATATTATGAATTAATTATAAATTTGATGCAATCCTACTCAGAATTTTGCTTGGATTTTTTTTTAAAGGAACTTGATAAACTTATTCTAAAATGTATACAGAAAAGTAAAAATGAAGCTAGGTCAATAACCCTACAACAGGAATAGAGAGGAGGACATGCCCCTGGACACGAAGGCCTGTCCCGTAGCCACGGTGACAGACCGGGTGCTGGGTGCTGACGCACCCACAGAGGAGAGCAGAGCTTAGAGAAGCCCACGTTCACGTGGAAACTGAATATATGGTAAAAATGATTCAAAACTATTGAAAAGGAAGGATTATTTATATCGTATTTTATTAACTCTAAGATTCACTCTTTTCCCACATTTTAATGATGCTGAGCTTGGGGTGTGTCTCACAGTTGGTGTCATCATACTGTTGGTGAGATGGGAGAACCAGGGCAGGGCTGACTGCATGAGTGTGGCCATGCCAGAGTGCCAGGAGATGCAGCAATCCAGGCGGCAGTGGCTTGGAAGAAAATCCCAGAAGTGGTCGTGGAGAATCCTTCTAAGAAATGCTGCCAGACAAATGCTGTCTATGACCCCAAGGACAAATTGTGTGAACAAGGTGGACATTCACCACTCTGTGTGTGAAGTGTTGTTGGCAATCTCTGAACCATTTGTTTATATTTTCCTTTTTGTGTAGGCATAAAGGTAATCTATGGTTTAAAAAACCCCCTGTACCTAAGTAATTCTAAAAGAGCCCTTTGAATAAGTACAAAATATTTCTAAGCAATAAAAAACCAGTACTGAAACTAACTCCCAGGCCCTAGGTTTCTTGGGGATTATAGCAAGGCCAAAACAGAGCTGCTCTTGAGGAAGAGGCAGTTGGGAAGGCCAATGTCCTGCTCCCCCTATATCCTTGGTACAGGAAGAAGTGGCTACTGCATTTTAAGAAAGAAAAGACAAAGCAAACAAAAGGAAAGAAATAATAAAGATAGGAACAGAAATCAATGAAATTAAAAACAGAACAAAGCAAAATATTTGAGACGAAGAGCTGTTTCTTTGAAAGATCAATAAAATTGACATCTCTAGTAAGTCTGATAAAAACAAGAGAAGACACGAAGTATCAATATCAAATATGAAAGGAGGTTTCATTACAGACCCTGCAGATATCAAAGGCATCATAAGTGATATTTCACCAAAGAAGATATATAAATGGCCAATAAACCCATGAAAAGGTAATCAATATTTATCACTAATCATTAGGGAAATGCAAATCAAAACCACAAGGACTCATCGCTTCACACCCATTAGGAAAAACAGCAAATAATAAGTGTTGGCATAGAGGTAGAGAAATTGAAATTTTTGTGGGTGTTGGTGGGAATGTAAAATGGTGCAACCACCATGGAAAATGACATGACAGTTGCTAAAAATATTAAACACGAAATTGCCATATAATCCAGCAATCCCATTTCTGGGTATATACACAAAAGAATTGAAAACAGGGACTCAAACAGATATTGCAGCATTATTCACAATAATACAAAAGTAGATGCAACTCAAGTGTCCATCAACAGATAAACACATAAGCCAAGTGCAGTGTATCCATATGATGGAATATTACTCAGCATTAAAAAGGAAGGAAACTCTGACATATGCTACAACATGTATGAACCTTGAAGACATTATGCTAAGCTAAATAAACCAACCACAGAAGAACAAATATTGTATGATTCCACTTAAATGAGATACATAGAGTATTGAATTCAGAGAGACAGAAAGCAGAAAGGTGTTTATGAGGGGTTGGGGAGTGGGGAATGCAGGTTATTTCTTAGAATGTACAGAGTTTCATTTTGGGAAGATGAAAAAGTTCAGGAGATGGGTGGTTGTGATGGTTGCACAAGAATGTGAATGTACTTAATGCCATAGACTTGTACACATAAAAAGCATTAAATGGTAAATTTTATGTTGCATATGTCTTACCACAATAGAAAAAGAAAGAAAAAAAATTTTTTTTGAGACAAGGTTTTGCTCTGTCACCTGCACTAGAGTGTGGTGGCATCATCATAGCTCACAGCAACCTCAAACTCCTGGGCTCGAGCAATCCTCCTGCCTCAGCCTCCCAAGTAGCTGGGACTACAGGCACAGGCCGCCATGCCCAGCTAATTTTTCAATTTTCTGTAGAGATGGGGTCTCGCTCTTGCTCCGTCTCGTCTGGAGCTCCTGTCCTCAAGTGGTCCTCCTACCTTGGCCACCCAAAGTTCTATTAATAGGATTATAGATGTGAGCCACTATGCCTGGCCAAGAAAGAGAGAAATTTCAGTGCATAATAAACATTGTTAAATAAACAGATAATAAGGACTGCTAGGAATAACTCTACCCACATAAATTTGACAACTTAGATGATATGGACCACTTCCTCATAAAACAAACTCACAAACCACTGCAACTCACTCAGTATAAAATGGATCATTTAAACAACCCTATAACTATTCAAGAAATTTAATTTATAATTTTAAAACTCTTGGTAAAGAAATCTCCAGGCATAGATGGTATCACTGGAGAATTTTAGCAAGCACTTAAAGAAGATTAACACCAATCTTACACAATCTTTTCCTGATAACAGAAGAGGAAGTAACACTTCCCAACTCATTTTATGAAGCTAGCATTAACCTGATACCAAAACCACACAAAGACCGTACTAAAAAAAAAAGAAAAAGAAAAAAGAAAACTACAGACCAATATCCTTCATGAATATAAATGCAACAATCCTTAACAAAATATTAGCAAATAGAATTCAGCAATATAGTGAAAGAATTATGCAACACGACCAAGTGGGGATTTATTATAAAGATGCAAGTCTGATTCAATATCCAAAAATAAATACCCTCTATCATACTAACAGGCTAAAGAAGAAAAATCACAGGCTCATATCGATCAATGTAGTGAAAGCATTTGATAAAGCTCAACACCCATGATGATAAAAAAAACTCTCAGGAAAAATAGGAATATTGATATCTATTGATACCAACTTAGTAAAAATCATCTATAAAAAACCAACAGCTAACATCATACTTAATAGTCGAAGACTGAAAGTTTTCCTCCTAAGATTGGGAACAAGGCACGAATGTTCACTCTTACAGCTCTTAGTCAACATAATACTGGAAGTTCTAGCCAGTGCAATAAGAGAAGAAAAGGAAATAAAAGGCATATGGATTTGAAAGCAAGAAATAAAACTGTGCCTATTAATAGAGGACATGTTTGTCTATGTAGAAAATTTCAAGAAATTTAAAAGTAAAACAAAACCCCTGAAACTAATAAGTGAGTTTAGCAAAGTTGCAAGATATAAGATATAAGACAACCATACAAAAATTTATCATATTTATATATACTAGTAATATAGAGACACTAAAATTAAAACTACAATACCATTTACAAACACTAAAAAAAAAGAAAAAGAAATAGGTAAGAAACTAACAAAACAAGTATAGGATTTGTATGCTGAAAACTACACAATGCTGATGGAAAAAAATCAAAGAAAATCTAAATAAATGGAGAGATATTTCATGTTCATGGATTGACAGTCTCCACATAGTAAAGATGTCAATTCTTCTTAAATTGATTTAAAGGTTTAACACAATTCCTATCAAAATCCCAGTAAGATTCTTATATAGACAAGATTATTCTAAAATTTAAATGCAAAGGTAAAGGAACTAGAATTGCTAAAACGATTTTGAAAAAGAATAAAATGGGAGGAATCGCTTGACCCTATTTCAAGACTTTTTATATATTTGCAGTAATCAAGACTATCTGATATTGGCAGAGGATTAAATACATAGATCAATGGAACAGAACAGAAAGCCCAGAAATAGACCCAAACAAATATGCCCAACTGATCTTTGACAAAGGGCAGAAGCAATGCATCGGGGGAGGGACAGACTTTTCCACAACCACAGCCACTGGACTTCCATAGAAAAAATAAAAAAGAACCTCTACCTACGTCGAACACCTTATACAAAAATTAACTCAAAATGGATCATGGACTTAAGTATAAAATGTAGAATCATAACATTTTTAGAAAAAAACATAGGAGAAACCCTTAGGGATTTAGATCTAGGCAAATGGTTCTTAGACTGGACATCAAAAACACAATCCGCAATAGCATAAAAGGAAAAATTGATCATTTGTACTTCAATTAAAATTGAAAACTTTTGCTCAGTGAAAGACCCTATTAAGAGGATGGAAAGAAAAGCTACAGATTGGGAGAAAATATCTGCAAGCTTCATGTCGAGCACAGGACTAGTAATCAGAATATGTAAAGAACTCTCAAAACTCAACTGTAAAAACTCCCAAGCAATCCAATTAGAAAATGGATAGAAGACAGGAGGAGCTATTCCACGGACGAGGGACGTGCGGAGGACAAACAAGTATGAAAAGATACATCAGACATTGAGGAAGTTTGGGGACGCCCAACCTATCGGACCGCGCTGCGCGGGAAGCTGCTGCCTGATGTGTGCAGAGATCGCAGGCGTCTTGGCAGCCGGTGAGGACACTGCGAGAAGAGAGGCCAACGCCGCCTGGGTTGCGTTGTTAACGTCACGGAGCCACTGGGAGGAAACGTTAATGCTTGTGCTGCTGGTCACGTCACATCTGGAATTCAGGGCGCAGGGCAGTCTGGACACCCCAGTTTAAGAAGGACGGGAGTGAGCACGAGCACGCTCACAGGAGAGCTCTCCGGGGAGTGCGCAGGGGAGGGACAAAGGTCTGGACAGAGGAGGCTGATGAGGGGACCATGTCAGCTGAGCCTGGGCGGGGACAGGACCTCATCACAGGCTGCCAGACTTCGAGCGCTACAGGGAGAAAACAAACGGTTATGGAAAACCCGGAGTGACTGCAGCTGCCCTGCCTCCCAGGGAGGTGGCGTAAACCCATCGGGGGAAGGTAAGTCTTGCTTGTCCCCTGCCCTCACTGAGGGAGGATGAAGAGGAGGATGGGCTTGGTGGCCCTGGCATTCTCCTGCACTGCACAGGGAGGCTCTCGGGGAAGGGGCCGTGATGAGGGGGAGGCCTGGGGACCAGGGGCTGAGGGTCCTGTTCTTAAGAGACACCAATGGGACTTGGGCCCCTGTTCCTGGGTCATGGGGACCACATGGGGATATTGTTGGGCACACCGAGATGAGGCCCATTCAGCAAAAGCAGGACCGAGGGGGACACGGAAGCTAATCCCCTTCCCCTATGCCTGAGGCCACGTGACGTTCGGGAGGGACGTCGGGTCCCACCACATGCGGAAGAGAGTCTGGGGCAAGGTTTTTTGAAAGCTCAGCTGACAAAGAGGTTTTACCCAAAAGGGCCAACATGCTCCGTGCAGTTCCCTCGAGAGGGTTAGGACGCGGTGTGAGGCTGCAGCAGGCAGAGCCACTGACACCAGGCAGGGGACCCTGCGATGGGGCCGACCCCTGGGCAGCCACCTGACGCGATGCCGGAGGGACTGAAGACCTGTTTAACTGGCTGCAATTAAAAAAGGGGAAGAGGAGAGTTTTGGCTCAGATAACTAAAAAGTCCAGAATGTTCCACATGGCTGGACCCAAATGTGCAAACTGTGTCTTAAGGAACATCTCTCCATCTCTCAACTCTGCTGTCCTCTGAGCCTCCTTTCCAGACGGACTCCGCCCAGGCGGCAGCAGAGACGGCCCAGCAAGCCCAGGAGAAGAGAAGAAGCCCTTCCTCTCTTCCTCACGTCCAGCCGAGGTCCCTGGACTGACGCACAAGAGACAGAGTCACCTACTTTGGAATAAATCACCACAACCCCGAGGACGGAGCTCACCTACTGGCCAGGCCTGCGCGGGGACCATCTGGGGAGCAGGTGCATGCGTGTGTGTGTGTGTGTGTGTGTGTGTGTGCGCGCGTGCGCGCGCGCGTGTGAGAGAGCGCGGACGTCAGCCTCACGCATGTGGGGCTTGAAACGATGACACGCAAGTTTCCACTGCAGAGTCTGTGACTCTGTATTCCGCATGTGTTCCCCATGCAAGGACCCAAAACAGAGTTCAATGCACAGTAGAAATTGGGCACATTGTGGCTTGCCTGACTTCAGAAATGCATTCCCAGATTTTCTGCAGTTCCTTCCTAATTACGTTCTTATCAGACTTGATATTCAAATTAGTTGGAGTCCCCTGGGGTCACCTCCACCACCAGGAAAGAGCAATTACCCTGCATACTCTGAGTGACGAGGGCCAGATATATGCACGGATAATCCCTCTGTGCATAATTAAATACTGCCTCCCCCTTTAAAAAATAATTTTACGAAGATGAGGCCAGAACTTGCTTGCTTCGGGCTAAATGCCATTTTAAAATTCCTGGCACACAGAAGAAGTACAAAGTCCTCTTTGGAAAAATCCCGGGGTTCAGGCAGGGTGGAGCCACACAGAGGTTTCAGACTAGGAGACAGAGCGGGGTTAGCACGGGGGTCGCTGTAGTGCCATGTCCGATTGGCTGGAACTGTACGGGATTCCCACCCCGATTCTGGAGGCAAAGTTCAGAGAGACTCAGATGTCACACGTATGTCTATTTAGACGACAGTGAGCCCACCTTTGCCCTCGAGTGCATCCGACTCCACACTGGGCAGCACCCTCGGGAAGGCTGCAAAATTCCCTAGCTCTGCGGCCTGTGGACACGGGCGAGTCGGCCCAGCAGAGCAGGCAGTGGCTGGGCAGTGGCTGGGGCACGTCGCCTGGGGTTTGACAAAGAGGCACAGCCCACTGGGCAAATGCGTCAGAAGAACTGTTTTCGATTAACATGCCCTCTGGAACACATGCATTCCCACCAAACTGAAATCCTCGTTCAGCGTCTGCGCCCCAGCCTCACCCTCCGCACGAGGCCGCCGCGGGTGTCCCCCAGTGGGGGCTCCTGCCTGCTCCCCCTGAGTCCTAGCTGGTTCCTGCTGCACAGTGAGAGCTGGGCTGAGCTGGGGATCCCACCGTGGGGTGGGGTCCAGCTGGAGCAGGACTCAGCCCTCCACTGACACGGAACGATGGTCAACTTGTGTGTTCCGGCTCCTTTTACTCTTGAAACAGAGCATCACGCAACTGTGATGGAAAGGCCTCAGGGGAGTCTTACGATTAAAAATAAAAAAGTGTTGAAGAATTCACTAGGGCCATGTGAACTTGGGCTCGAACTTCCTTTAGATCAAAGTACTTACTCTGGCCACTGAAGGGGCCTCTTTGGAAGGTTTCCACTGTTGTCCCTGCAGGGCACTGAGGATGTGGCTTCAGTCAGCTGGGTCAGGGGGACCCCTTTGCAAGAGTCACTGAGGCAGGGCATCCAAAGGCCAGGGGTGGGAAAAGCACATCGTCTGACCGCAGCCATAGAATAAAGAGCTTGGCCGGCCTTCGCTCCGGGAGGTCAGCCCTAGACCCTTGGCACGACTTCGTCATTCGCCGTGGGCCACATCATCCTTGCTAAGGAGGTGACTCATCGCAGGGGCAGACCTTGCCAGAGAGATTAACCACGTGACCCGAGGGCTGCACCCCGTTCGCACCCCCCAGGAGGGGAGCGGAAGACTTGCCATCGGCTGTGCCTACAGGACAGCCCAATCAAACTCTGGACACCTGAAGCTTGTGTGAGCCCCCGGTCGGTAATCACACCTCTAGTCACGTCCTGAGCACGTGGCAGCTTTGCATTTGGGACCGTCCCAGGCCTTGCCCTGTGGCTGTCTCTGATTTGCATTCTCGATAATAAGATTGCCATCACAAGTACAGCACTTTTCTGAGTTCTGTGGGTCATTCCAGTGAATTAGGGAACCTGAGGGGGTCATGGAAACGCCTGAATTTGTAGCCAGTTGGTCAGAAGTGCACATGGCCCGGAGACCCCTGCACTGTGGCCACCGTCTGAAGTGAGGACAGCCCTGGGGGGACAGAGCCCTTCACCTCCGACGTCTGTGCTAACTCTGAGGAGTCAGGGACAGAACCGCCTCGCAGGTATCATCGCAGATGAACTTTCGATTGTGCCATTAACATGAAGGGTCACAGGATTTGGGGCAGAGGCGTCCTGCTTTATACCTGTTGGTCGGCGAAGTCACACATTTGAGCCCCTGGAGGACGCCTTTCTACGCTGCTAGAAGCCAAGTCCTGGTCAAGTTGCTGAGGGGAAATCATGATGTTGATGGACATGGAAGCCTTCTACCGTGTGCCCGGGCATGGGTGGTTCCTTTGGGTCCCTAGGGTTCGCATGCAGCACCCCAGGGGACACCCACATCACCACCACAGCCCACACCCATCTACACCCGCTCCAAGCAGTTTATCAATCCAGGGGAATTTAATGAGCATCATGAATGATGCAGACACCTGCTCACCTGATGCCTGGGAGCACCAGGAAACTGGCTCTTGGAACAAACCTGGGGTCAGGGGTTGCTCCCATTTGACAGATGTGGAAACTGAGTCCCAGGAATGTGAGAGAGAGGATGGCTCCTAGGCTGGGCATTAGCTCCCCCTCAGCCTCCTGGAGGATTTGGCCACTAAAGAAGATGAGTTCTTCCCCTTCAACCCGCGATAGAGGATAGATCAGTCACGATGCCCAAACGCCAGAGCAATTTCTAGAACAGAGGGCACGACTCCTCCCTCAGCAGCACCTCCTAGACCTCAAGAGCCCTGCCCGCTACGAAGTTCACCCTTTGGGGGCCTGAAATCTCCCCTGCAACTTAAACTCCCAGAGAAGCAGCATGTTCTGGAAAGGAGACCCGGGCAAGGGAAATCGCAAATGAAACGCAAGCCCACAGAAGATGTCCATATTCTCCAAAGCCCAGAAATCAGGCAGGACCGGGGGCTTCCTGGATTTCAGGGTGAGGGTAGCAAGCCCACCTTCTTTGGGGGTGAACTGAAGACCGCTGGGGACGGCTAATTTCTCACTAGCGCCATCCAGCTGTGAGCTCGGGGCTGGCGCAGGAGACCCCAACCGGGGCCACACAAAAGGGTGGAAAGCAACTTAAAAAACTCTTTGGCCCTCAAATTGCTCTTACAAAACAATGTTTTTAGGAGTTAAGCAATTAATCCAAACACACATGGATTCAATTTCCTTGAAACTGAAATGTCTTCAAAACCAAGGGAGAAAAATGCTCAGAGACAAATCCCTTCTGAGTTTGTGACCCCCAAGCCCGTGGAAAGAAACGACAGAGCCATCGTGCTGCGCCCCCCCCAGACCCGGAACCTCCCTTCTGGCAGCGGGAGGGCGGGGCGGGCCCCCAGGCCTCTGCTTCACGCCGGCAAGGACCTGAAACCCCACTGCCTCTCTGCCAGCGCTTCCTCCCTTCCCGTGTTCCTTGAGGCAAAGGAAGAGGTTTCAAGGCAAATGTTCCCTCTCCGCTTGCGACAGTTTATAACTTGGCCTCAAATATTCACTCGGGAGACAGGAGCTTTAATAGAATCACGTGGAGGCCTTTAAATGACCTCCCCGAACAAAGGGAGCCAAACACAGGGAGGTTTTTGCACAACTTCTAGGGTCAAACGGGAAAGCGACGGGCTCAAAGTGCAGGAGGAAACGAGAAGAATCTGGGGCTGTACCCTCTCCCTGGTCCCACTTAGGCCGGGCTCTGCCACTCTGCGGCGTATGTCCTTGGGCAAACCACATCGCTGAACCTCAGTTCCCACTGGGAAGCTTGGGAAGAGAAGTTGAAATAATACTGAGTTCAGAAAGCCAAATGCATATGGAAGAATCAGATTTTTAAAAATTATCAAGCACCGTGCGCATGTTCACCCGTGTTACCTGCAGAGGGCTGCGGCCCCAGTGCTCTGACTGCGCCCGGCGACGGTGGCCCTGCTGGGCTCTGCTTCCTATCACCCTGAACCTATTGTTTATTTTTAATCTCAACAACATGGCCCCTCTTCCCTCCTCACTTCCTTCCGACTTCTTCCTCTCCTGTTGAGGAAGACAAGCTCACAGCAGAGAACAGGACCCCGGATCCCAAGGCAGGTCTGAGGCCAAGGCGGCAGCCACATTTTTTGCCGAATTAAACCCATGAGGATTGAAAGATCTCTCTCTCTCTCTGTCTCTCTCCCACCCACCCCAGTCTCGATCTCAGTCTCCAGCTGGCGCATAGTCCTTAACCGTCCTGTAATGTCTAATGGGTCATCCAAGGTCAGGGGCGTTCTCTGAACCCTGGAAGGGAACCCGTTAGAAGAAACCGGAGGTGTCCAGGGGAGCTCCCGCCCTGGGGTCCACTTCCCTGCGGCGTCAGGGCCGGATCTCCCCTCCCTGCCGCTCCGGCTAGGCCCGTCCCCCCTCCACGCCTCAGCCCCTCCTCCGCTGTCCCCTCTGAGACAGTGCCCTGCCACTCTCCCCTCTGCACCCCCACTGGCGCTCCCCCTCCGTGGGACCATCCCATAGGCACGTGAGCACGCGTCGCTTCTCAAGTTGTGAAAACCAAACCAAACTCATCCGCCCTGTCTTCCCCTCCAGCCATTGCCCCGCTTCACCCCTCCTTTCACAGCAGAACTTCCCCAAAGAGCCGTGAGCACTCACCATCTCTGTTCCTCCCTCCCCTCCCCTCCCCTCCACTGCCGGCAGCCCGCTCAGGCTCACACCCCAGCATCCCGTGGAAGCTGCCCTGGTCCAGGTCACTAGCGTGACCCAGTTATGCCCCCAAGGAACGGACAACAGGGACTCTGACAGACACCCGCACACGCGTGTTCATAGCGTCATTGTTCACAACAGCCAAAAGGTGGAACAGCCCAAATGGCCCTGCACGGGTGAGTGGGTAAACACTGTGTGGGCCATCCGTGCAGTGGAACATTATGCAGCCTTAAAAAGAAACAAGATCACCAAGGGAGTAGATTTTAAGTGTTCTCACCACAAAGAAAGGATAGCATATGAGGTAATGCACGTGTTAATTAGCTCGATTTCACCATTCCACAATGTATACATATTTCAAAACATCATGCTGTACACCATAAATATATACAATTTCTATTTGTCAATTTAAGAAAATAAATTCAAACGCAGAGAAAAAAGAAACAAAGTACTGGCTCGTGCTACCACGTGAAGGAACCTTAAAAACCCGGGGCCCGCGGTGAGAGAAGCCAGTCGCAAAAGACCGCGCGTCGCACGATTCCATTTATACGAAACGTTCAGAACAGGCAAAGCCACAGGGAAAGGAAGCGGATCGGAGGTTGCAGGGGCGGGGAGGAGAGGCGGGGAGGGGGTGCGATGGGGAGAGCGCTTCCGCTGTGCATGATGAAGAAGTTCTGGAACTAAAGAGGGATGATGGTTGCACAGCGTTGTGAGTGTACTTAATGCCGTGGAAATGTACTTTTGAAAATGGTTAAAATGGTGACTTTTACGTGGCCCCGGCCTCTGTTCCCTTCCCGCTTTGCTTTCCTGCAGGAAACTGTCACCTTCTGTGTGCCGTATTTATGTGTTTTGCTGTTGTTGTTGCCCATCTCCTCCCTCTGGAGTGTCAGCTCCATGAAAACAAGGACTTTTTTTTTTTTTTTAATTTTTGGTCACTGTTATGCCTCCTGCCTAGAACAGGACCTGGCCAGCAGTAGGCGTTTGCTAAATAAAGGGTGAATGAATGAATGAATGAATGGATGGATGAACTAATGAAAACACTAGCAAAGAGGTTCAACTCTGCGTGTTATGAGAAACCTTAAGTGGGGGCCCCTTCGGCCTAGGGCTCCTGCGGTCTGACCCTGGGGCTCCCTCTGGAAAGCTCATGGTGCTCAGAGCTCACCCCAGGCCTTTGGGGACCCATGGCTCCTACGGTGCAAACTCGCATCTTGCCCACCCATCTCCTGACCTGGTCAGTGGTCTGTGCCCGTCCACACATGGACGTGAGACCTGGGGTGGCTAACCCACTTCCTGGGCAGTTGCTGTCCCCCTCCACCCCTGTCCCAGGGAGTCCCTTCACCAATTTTGTGCACACAGCACAGACGATGCCGGTCTCTTGCTGGGAGGGTTTTCCTCAGACACTGAAGTCCGCTTGGCAGGAGGACCGGAAGGGAGTTTATGCCTTTAACCCATGCCTGACAGGGTGAGTTCTACACTCTCAGCTCCCAGGCCCCTAAATGGGACCATTCTGGGGTGTGATCACCTCCAAAACTCACCGTGCATGGTCACTCCCATGGGCTTGCCCTGATACTGTCCCCTTGTGTGGCGTCCCCCCTGCCTGGTCCCTGTCAGTCCTTACTCCACTGCTCTGCTTTCGGGAACACCTTCTAACATACCTCTCTTGTGGGGGGACACCCCTCTCAGGGCTGCTTCTGGGGACTGCAGCCTAAGACAATGTCCAGTGTTGTGAGAATTCAGGTTAGATTTGGGGGCACATACATGCCAGGCAGTGTGCTGTGTGCACCCACACACTGAGCCCTCACAGTGTTCCAAGGGGCATCATTACACCCATTTAAAAGATGAGAAAGCTGAGGCCCAAGGCCACATGGTAAAGGGCGGTGCCAGTATTTAAATACACGTTTTTCTCACATGAATGTCAGTGTCTTTCACCACTCTGAGATGCTCCCTGTAAACGGTGGCAGCTGTGAAATGCCACTAGGCTTACTAGTATACAATATAGCAACTACCAAGTGCCCGTACACGTGCTAGTGTACGCCGCAGCAGACACGAAGTAGCCGGTACTCGTGGGTGTGTGCTGTAGGAGGCAGGAAGGCTACCGCACACGCTAGTGTACACCGTAGCAGGTAGGAAATGTGCTTATTAGTACACACTGTTGTGCCTTATGAAAACGTGTGTGCTTAAGACTTTTCAGCCAACACATTTTTTAAAGCTTCAACTTATTTACCCTTTTCAGAATGAGACTTAAACTTGTGCCCCGTCCCATCCCTGAAGAATTTACCTCTGGAGAAGAAAAGAACCATCCTGCCGTGTTTGTAACCGGTCGCGTGCTTGTGCCTGTTTGGTGAGATTTATTCTCTCATTCATCACCGCCCTCCCTTCATTCATGTGAAATATAAAATTGATTAGGAAAGATCCCCATCATGGTTTAAAAAAATAATTAGCTGCTACATCATGTTGCCCACAGTGCGACAGAAAGGAGTGATTAAATTAGGAATATTAAAACCCCATTAATCTGTGCTCAACTTAAGCTCTGCTTGTTCGTCTCATGGTGGCGCTTATTATTTCTGACACTGAAAGATATTTGAATTACCAGCTGCAACAAGGTCACTCGCTGAAAGATGTCAGGTCAGCCATTAGTCAAAGGCGGGAGAAGCCACCAGAAGTGAGGGCTGCCCGTGTGTCAAGGAGGCCCTCGCTCGAGGATGTCACTCCCACAGCAGGCAACACCCCACACCCGGGCGGCACCCTGACACGCACGTACTCTCCACCATGCTCTGTGAGTCACCTGTGACATTAGGGACCTCTGTGCCCCCAGGGCTGGCCTCCGCTGCCCCCGCCCCACTAGCGCCTCCACCTCTTGCCTTGGGTTCTCGGGAGCCACACGCTCATGAGAACAATTACACTAACAGTGGCAAATGCCACCTGTTGTATGCTTGTCACACCCAGCCCCACGCCAGGCTCTCCCCATCTTTTATCCCAGCCCTTCCGTCAACAGCCCTGCGACGTGCCAGCTCTGTCCTCACTGAACAGGTGAGGAGTTCAGGCCTCGATCCAGAAACTCAGGGAAGCTCACACAGCTGGCAAATGGCAGAATGGGCATTCAGCCCCCAGTCTGTTGAGCTCCAAAGGGACACCCTTAGTCACCCTCTAGATGCTTCCACAGCCTAACAGGGACCAGGGTTCACGGGCCGACTTCAAGA
>RJWJ010005786.1:0-66170 GCA_004363605.1 Indri indri
AGCTACCTTACTTTGAATTCTTACTAAAGAGTTTTTTGGTCGTTTCTCTGCCAAGAATATCTGCAAGTAATAAGGTCATCTGCAAATAACAACTTTATCATCTTTTCAAAAATAGTGCCTCTATTATAATTATATACGTATAATGCTGACTGTTGGTCTGAAGTGATCAGTCTTTTTCTTCTTAAGAAATTATCTTATTTCCAATTTATCAAGAGATTTTTTTTAAAAAAACAGAAGTGGGAATTGCTTCCAAATTGTATTTTATTGCTGAGATGTTAAAGATTGAAAATATTATAGACAGAAAGGGGGAATTTGCCTAAGAAAAATACACCTTGAATTGCTTCCACAGGCAACATTCAGATGAAAGCTAACAGACAAACATAAAACTTGATAGAAAACTGAGTATATAATTTTGTTGGTCTTACTTCCTGGTTTCTTTTAGAGCTAGTGCTTAATTCTTAATTGTTCTTGCTTCCTCTCCTAAAATAATGTGGCAAAGAATCAGACTTTTTCTATATTTCTACTTTTTACACTAAGGAATCCCCTGAAATGAGTTTTTGTTCTCTACTTTGCCACCTACTTTGCCACCTACTTTGCCTACCCAGCAATATTTTCAAGAAAATCATGGTCTTATTCTATATAAAATTAATTTTTTACTTCTTTATTAGCAGACCTCAAAGCAGAAATTGGCAGTGCTTTAAAATATTTTTTATTCTTCTTTTAAAATAACTTTGTGTTTATTATAGAATGTTTACAGAATATAGGTAAGTGGTTAGTTTAAAATAAATCCCATCAACCAGAGATAACCACTATTTTATTTTTTCTTTGCATATACACATCTATATATACACATTTAAAAAAAGAAAAGTAAAATCACACTATGCATGCTATTTGGATCATGAACATTTGCCAGAGCATGAAATCTTCCTCTACAACATAATTTTTAAATTCCGTATACCACTATGCGACTGATTTTAGGTTAACCAATTGCTTCTTGGTGGACATTTAAGTTATCTGTCATATTTTTGTTAATGTTTCTTAGATTTGTCATTAGAGAATGTTAAATGACTAATTCTCCTTTCTAGAAGTACTTTTCTGACAAATTCAAGTGTTAAAAAAATGAAGGGCTTTAAAGTCAGATAGATCCTGAATTTGAATACTGGTCTGCCATATACTAGTTGTGTGATCTCAAATAGGAATAATTGATATAAAGTACATACACAGAGTAGACATTTTCTGATTCCTTCCACCCCCGACCCCCGCCTTTTAAGTGCTTTGCCCCAGTATGATGCTGTCTTTAAGGAACTTTGTAAAGACATTTTAGTATTCTTATTCCCTAAACTAAATACTAATTTTTAGTTTTGGCTGCTATTAATACTATTCATTTCGTAGTTGCCAATTTTAACATTTTTGTTTTTGTCTCTTTTTCTCCTAGAGATAAGATTTCAATTTCCACAGCTGACTGGAGTACTTACCCTTGCTTTTTTTATTCATAATTGTATTATCACACTCTTGAAGAATAACAAGAACCAAGAAAACAATGTGAGTAATTATCTGAGGAATTGACTTTTATATCTCCTGAGGATAGACTTTTTAAATCAGTATTTGAAGCACTTTATATTTGTTGTACAATTATGTAATTTTGTTATTGTATCTTAATTTTTAAACTTAAACCATAGAGCAGGGGTCAGCAAGTTTTTCTGTAAAGGTTTAGATGGTAAATACTTTAGGCTTTGAGGGCCATATGGTCTTTGTTACCACTATTCAACTCTGTTGTTGCGGCATGAAAGTAACTGTAAATGGTAAGTAAACAAATGGGTGGTGGCTGTGGATCAATAAAACTTTATTTACAGAAACAGACAGCAGGCCAGATTTGGCCTATGGACTATAGTTTGCCAACCCCTGCCATAAAGCAACCACTAAAAAAATAAAGAAGTGTAGGTAATAAGCCCATAATGGTGATAAAATCATAAAAAACATCCAACTGATCCAAAAGAAGGCAGGGAAAAGGGAATAAAGAATAGATGGAACAAATAGAAAACAAATAACAAGATATAATAGATTTAAACCGATCGTATTGATAATTACATTAAATATAAATGGTCCAAACACTGCAATTAAAAGATAGAAATTGTCAGACTGGTTAAAGGACAAAACCTAACTATATGCTGTCTGCAAGAAATTTATGTTATACTTGAAGATATGCCATGCAAACATTAGACATTAGAAAAGTAGAATGGCTGTACTAATATCAGACAAAATAGAACAATGAGTATTGCCAGATATGAAGAGGAACATTATCTAATGATATTTGGGGATCAATTCACCAAGAAGACATAATGTCCTAAATGTATATGCACCTAGTGACAGAGCTTCAAAGTAAGTGAAGTAACAGTTACCAAACTGAAATTGACAAATCTACCATTATAATGAGGTTTTATCACCCCTCCTTCAGTAATCGATAGAACAAATAGACAAAAATAAGGATATAGAAAGCATGAAAAACAGTATCAACCTACTTGATCTAATTGACGTTCATGAAGTCTTCTATCAACAGCAGAATACACATTCTTTTTAAATACACTGGAACATTTACCAAAATTGACCATAGGCTGGGTCGTAAAACAAGTCTCAATAAATTTTAAAGGATGTTCTCCAACCGTAATAGAGTCAAGTTATAAACCAATAACAAAGAAATTTGGGAAATTCACAAATATGTGGAAATTAAACAACATACTCCTAAATAACCAATGAGTCAAAGAAGAAATCACAAGAAAAATTAGAAAATACCTTGAGATGATGAAAACTCAATGTAACAAAACATATGAGATGCAGCTAAAGCACTGCTTAGAGGGAAATGCATAGCTCTAAATACCTACATTAAAAATGAAGAAAGATCTCAAAAACCTAACCTTCTACCTTAAGCAATTCGAAAAAGAAGAGCAAACTAAACCCAGAGCAAGCAGAAGTTATCTATTTACTTGTTGCCTTGTCTACAGATTTTGAGCTCAATTTAACAGCTTCTAATCATGTAAACAAAAATCATAATGAAGCTCAAATAGAAGTCTATATAGTTGTTACTGAAAATACAAAGGAAAGAAGGGTTCATTGTGCCTGGGGGTTCTGAGAAGGTTTTGAGTAAAGGGTAATGCTTGGCAGAGTCATTATGAAGGCAAAAAGCTTTCTAAGGAGAGAGAAGTTAGCTCTCAAATGAGGGCAAGAGTATAAGTCAAGCTCTTCCCTCATTTTTACTGATCACACATCTGGCATGTTACCTATAAATGGAGTTGGAGTTGAGTAAGCCTGAATTTTCCATACTTCCTAACTTGGTGACATTACCTCACATTTCATTTTCTTCATATGTAAAAATAGCATTAATGATACCTGACAGAGTTGTAATGAGGTCATTAAATATGAAATGTCCAATTTTGAATCAAAAGTGTTGTTTATTATATCTCAAACAAGAAGCAGTACAATTAATCAAATTATGTGCCTAAACCATCAACACAGTTTTGCCATCTTAATGGTAGCTTGTTTACTCCAGCAGCAAAGAAGCCTGGAGAGCGAGTGGTGATGAAATCACAAAAGGTATTTTCCACAGCTAGTTGAGAATTGAATATTTTTCCTTGCAAGAAGTGGTCCAAAACCTGGAAGAAGTGATAGTCAGGTGGTGCAAGGTCTGGTGAATACGGTGGATGACAGAGAGTTTCCAAGTCTAGCTGCTATAGTTTGAGCAGCATTGTCTGTGCAACATGTGGTTGAGTGTTGTCTTGCAAGAGGATTGGCCTGTCTCTATTGACCAATCTCGGCTGCTTAATCACAAGCATCCTCATGACTTCATCCAATTGGTTGCAGTAGACATACGCTGTGATCAATTGACCAGGTTTCATGAAGCTATAGTGGATAATACCAGAACCGGACCACGAACCATACACCATGAGCTTTTTTTGATGAATATTCGGTTTTGGACTGTGTTTTGGCACCTCATCTTTATCCAACCATTGTGCCAAATGCTTGCAATTGTCAAAAAGAATCATTTTTCATTACTTGTAACAATACAACGTAGAAATGGTTCACCTTTATGTCGCGACAGCAAAGAAAGGCAAGCTTCAAGACAATTTCTCTTACGATGCTCATTTAATTCATGTGGAACCCATCTATCTGGCTTCTTTACCTTGTTGATTTGTTTCAAATGGTCCAATATTGTTGCAATAGTAATGTCAAACCTTGCTACTAATTCACATGTAAGTTGAGATGGATTTGCTTCCACTACAGCTTTCAGCTCATCATTATGCACCTTAGTCTCAGGTCTCCCATGTGGCTCATTTTCAAGATTAAAATCACCAATGGAACTTCTCAAACATCCACATACTGTGTGTTCATTAGCCACATCCTTCCCAAACACTTTGTTGATATTTCAAGCTGTCTGCACTGCATTGGTTCCACAATGGAATTCATATTAAAAAATAACACAAATTTTTGACTTACCCGTGGTTTCACAAAAATTGCTCTAAAAAAAATTTGAAAGATAATCACAAGCCACAGAATGCTTTTGAAAGACTGAGGATGTACCTTCACAATAAACAGAAAACAAAAAGTGTCAAAGTGAAATGTCAGAGATATCAACTGTCAAACTTAGTACTCAAGGAAATTAGACATTTCATGCTTAATAACCTATTAAATATTATAAAATAGGAAATATGTTTAACATAATATGACATACAGTAGGGGCTGGAAATTTTTAGTTTCTTTACCCCTCTTACCCTTTCTGTTCTAACATTTACAGCCTGTTTTCATAAGCCAACTTAAACCAAGTACCCCAGAAACCCATTTTGTGAAGTAGAATTCTCATGTATCGAATCATTCTATCCGTAAGGCTGTGCTTTTCAAACTTTACCACCAGAGTCTCCCTAATAATGGAGAACAACCTTGTATATCTGGGAATCTGGGGAAGAATACAATTTTATTAAAGACTTGTGTTTTGTCTTAAATACTCATGCACCTTTCTATCGGCTCATAATTAGTTTGTGTTACTGGAAAACAGTCTCAAAATAATGAGTTAAATTTCAGGCAGTTCTCACGTTGCATGGTTCCTATATGCACAAATTTCAGTTACTTTGATTTTCTTAAATTACATTAGTCACCCCCAATATTGTTCAAAGTTAAGTCACCACAGCATTTGAACTATGAGTACTTGCATAAAGTAGTAGCAGCTGCAAGCCCTTCAGTTCACAAATCACTATGTATAACAGGTGTACATTGTGATTAGTGACCAGTCACATCACTTCTTTTAAAGTCTGTCAGTGATTAGTCACTGTGCATGTTCGTCACTTTACACACGGTCTGTAAAGTGGGTAGTTGTGTTGCCTCCTTGTCTCCCAGTGATAAACTGATGCGATGTTTTACAAAAATGGATAATTGAAAAAGGGAATTGGCAAACAAAGGTAAAATTGCAACAATGAGGCAAAAAGCGATAATGCTGGAAGTGAAATTTGAATTGAACATAAATGGAGTTAGAAAAGAAATAGCCAATTGTGGAAATGTTGACACTGCTGCCATTCAGAAGACTCTAGATATGCAGCCACAGGAACTTAGGGAGGGTGAACTTATCAACATGAATTTGGAAAGTGGTTGTGATGACAAGAATGAAGAAACCCCAGACGAAGGGAGACTGTCAGAAAACTTCATATTAAAAGAATTCTTGGAGATATTTCACAACATTGAAAGCACAAAGGATGAAATCTTAGAAGCTGATGCAAAGTTAGAATAAAGGAGTATGACAATTCACCAAGACACAAAACAATGCTTGCTGCATATTGTAAGTTATACGATGAGAAGGAGATAAGAATAATTGAAACTACTCTTGCCAAGTCTCCACTAAGAAATAAAACACTTTAATTCTCAATGCTTCTGATATTTTAAGTTACAGTGGACTAAATAAATATTAGTTTTACTATTTACTCATTTCCCTAGACATTTATAAGCAATAGTAAGAGAGTTTTTAATGTTTTGACAGAAATTGTTAAAGATCACAGAATAATCATAAATTTTACCATTGATTACTGTGACTGCTTTGCACAGTTTCAAGTTGCACAGTAATGTTTACAGTCTCGTACTACCATGCAAAGTGAGGACTGTGCTTCACTTTTTGCTCCCCACAGTTCTTAAGTAGAATTTCTGTTCTGGAAAGTCATTTCCATTTATCTGGAGGTGTACATGCTCTAGCGTGAGAAGCTAGGACTGAATAGAGAGATGGATGTTCTATATCATGATCCCCCAAGGATTGAAGAAGGGTCACTGCCTTTCTATTAGAATACTCAGTGGGCCTTGAAATCTGTATTTCATATGTAAATACCATAAAAATGAGTTCTTCTACTGAGTTTTGGGACTAGGGCTTTTTAGAACTAGTATGTGAGGTTCAGCTAATAAAATTTGACTCGACTTTTGTCACTTGCGGAAAATGTTTTTAAAACAAGGGCTTAAACGCCAAGGTTTAAATGGACGATGTTTTCTTTCTGTCTTAATTAAAACTAGGGGTACCAGTTGTAATTCATGTTAACTTCTTAACGTATTAGTAATTACTAATGATAAAGCTAATATTTATGAAGTACTGTGTGCCATCAACATTCTAAACACTTTAAATATGTATAAATATATATGCTCTCCTTTCAATTATACTGAAACTGCGTCATGTGTTAGCATAAATCAAAGTAATGGGTACTATATTTTGAGAAAAATTTTGTCATTTGATTTAGTTAATGATTGTACCTTTCCTCAAGTTTTCAGTAAGTAATTTGACTTATGGAAGTCCTGTTAATACCATGGAATAATGTTTTCTTGAGATTAAAGTCAGAAAATATGAAGCTTGCCAGGGACTCTGAATTCATAATATTGATATTGGGTTAGTTATTCCAAACTCAGTAAACAAAGGTTTCAAAGTAGAAAAGAAGACAAAAAAAATAGAAAAAGCCTTCTCTTTCTGTATAAACTATGTTTGAACTTGGATCTAAAGACATTTTGAAACAATGAAGCTCTAAAACAGATGTAATGATCAAATTTTCCAGGTTTTCCAAGTTCAACTTAATTTTGTATTTTCTTTCACTAAACATATTTTTCACATGTATAACTAAATGGGATATCATTTCTATTGCTTTGGCATACCTTACAAAAAAAAAAAGCGGGGGCTGAAGATCACCCAACTCGTTCCTTATCTTCAGAAATGTAGTCCCTATAACCCTCCTGGATATGTGGGTTAACCTCTTCATATTTCCTCGTTGTGTTTGAATCAGAACCTATACAGTGCTTTTTTTGTTCAGTTTTATTTTGTCTGTCTTTAGTTGTATTACCCTGCTTTGGTCTTTAAAATGATTTGAAATGCCTAATATCTTAATTTATTTACTTCTTCCTTATTCATACAAGTCTGTAGTTCACTAGGCTGTACACCAGAAGTTTTTATGTAAGTGCTTGGGGTAGGTCTCTGTGGTCAGATTCTGTCACTCTTGTTAGTAAATACTCCACTGGGTAGTATTTTCACTATAAACGGTACGTGGAACAAATAATAAACCATGTTTGACAAACTGAATGTGCTCCCAGACCACTTCTGGCCCTGTTGTAAATCCAGTCCTCATTCTCAGTTGGCATTCTACCTGTTTTTAGTTCCCTACCATCAACCATGCCAGCCATTGCTTATTCATGAGGCAGAGTGGGTTGCATTATTAATGTATAGGCTTCTTGACATATTACCAGTTCGTATTGTCAGTTGTGCCTCTTTTAAAATATATTTTTACTTTGAGCCTCATTTTCTGAAAGATAACTTTTTCCTACCCTTTTCCATCAAATGGGCTTTCAAGAGGCTATGTCTTTAGGCCTAGTACAGTGATGGCTTGGGTTTAAGCCAGAAAATAGCAAATCTCACATATGTGTATACTATTCATAGGTGGCATGTTTCCCAGGATCAGGCTAAACCTCAGCTGCTTTTGTAATAAAAGCATCATTTCTGTTCATTAGTTTTATTTTCAGATGAAAACAGATATGCTGCTCCTGACTGAGTTTTACCAAGTATATGTTGGATTACCATGAAACAGAATTTTTCTGGTTTTAGTATTTCTATTGCATCTCTATATAAGCCCTATTGTATACTTTGTTACTCATAACTTGTTACCTCTTTCATTTTTTTCATTGTTGTTTATTAACTAGGACACAAATACATTAGTAACTGGTCAGATCTCCATGGTAGCTAAGGGCATACAATTGGGAACCAGAAAGACCTTGATTTGAATATTGGCTTCATAAGCTAATCACTTTGTAACCATGAATGAGTTTTGTAACCCTGCTGCACTTAAGTTTACTCATCTATAAAATGAAGAAAATGGCTGTATCTACATTATAAGGTTGTTAAGATTAAACGAGACAACACATGTAATGTTCTTAGTATAGAGCCTCCTACCTAGAAGCACTTAGCAAACAAAGCCAATGTGGTTATTATTTTTTATCTACATTTACTGAGCTCCTACCATGTGCCAGGTGTTGTCTTGCATATTGGGGATATAAAGATGAAAAAGACACAGTGTCTATCCTCAGAATCACATAGTCTAGTGGTATGGATCAATTTAGAGAAAAATTTAAGAACCAACATGATATAAGAACAACTAACCACGGCTATTTTGAGGATGTCAAGGGACATTTTATCTCCACTTGAGATCTTTTATATCATGAACATGGATTACTTTTATAATAAAAATTAACGACAGTTACAGTGTAATAGCTGCTATATTTGAGATGTATGTACAGTGCCTTGAGAACAGGGAAAGCATAAAGGGGAAACCATCTTATTGGGAAGCCCTCACAGCTTAGCCTTTGCATCTTCATCAGATTTCCCTCAAAGCGTGCTGAGGTACATTTCTCTGCAGGAAGTCAGACCAAAATAAAGTGGTGATCAGGTGGTATATAGCTAAAGACAGGCCATGGAATGGCTGCTATCACTCCTTACATAGAGTCCTCCCTGGCACAGCTGCTTTGCCTCCTGAGATTTTTTTTTTACACGGCTATCTCTGTTCTTGAGTGGCATTGAGTAGGTTGAGAATAAAATGACTTCCAAACATCATAATGGGAGACTACTACCCTTTGATACGAAAATAGACATTGCCAGATTAACTTCTGTTCATCCCATACGAGATCATAAGGCAAACGTAGGGTTGACTGAAGTTTAGCCAGCCATAGGCCCTAGAGCTTCATGAGCTAAAGAGCAAAGATTTTGAAACTGCCCCTACCTCCAGGTTGGTCGTCCTCTTCTCCCTCATTCCTAAGCAATTAGACGTTCTTTGGGAGGGCCAGAACCAATCTGTATAAGCCTTTAGCTCCGTAGGCCTATCTAGCACCTAAAACAGGGTGTAGAATCCCTGGTTTGTTTTCAAGCTGATTGTCAACTTAGTACTGACCTTAAGGTTTCTTGTAGCTTGTTGCTTGCTTTTTAACTGAGTTTATCAACATTCAAGTTTATAAAACTCTATTATTGCTTTAGCCCATTTAAGGAGGAAAGTTATCCAAAAAATCATAAATACCAAATGTCCAGTTTTCTTATTGTGTCATCAAATTTTTTAAAAATCATATATAATTTTTTTTTCTAATTTGTTTTCTTAGCTTTCAAAGTAATTTGTGTTTAAAATGAAAACGGATTAGGCTCATTGCCGGGATTTAGTTGTGCTGACTTGTTTTGCTGTAACCTTAGGGGTGATGGAGACCAGATTTGTGAGCTGTGGAATCTGTTCTTTTTGGATCTGACAGCTGGCTGCATTAAATATCTTGGAGCTTTTTACTTTGCATGGATATGGGAGGTTGGGAGGATGGGAACAGCAGTGGAAGAAAGCAGTCCACTTTATTTAATGCTCTGTGTTTGTTTGCTGGTTCCAGTAATAACATTGTGCAGCTGTTTGAACAGCTGCCTTCTGATTTCCTTTTGTTTACTGTTTAGGCTTATAAAGGTTGTCTTTAATACCTGCTTGTTGTCTGCTTTTTAAGCTAGCTTTCCTTCCTTATTAAATATATTTTAATATGTTCTACTCTCATGGTCTAGGCATGTTTTGATGATATAAGTTAGCTTACTAAGGGAAGAATTTTTTTAATTTTGCAGGTCATGCTTATACTTACTTTCTTGTCCCTTAGCTTTATTGTTGTAGTTAAATATTTTATAATTTGGTAAATAAATTACCTTTTGAAAGTAAGTCAGAATTTCAATCATGTAAGACCACCGTTTATGTTAACTTCCTAAGTTGGCCAACAGGTAGCTTAGTCTACATATTTCAGACTAGTAAAAAAGAAAAAAAATTGGCAGACTAATGGTAAAGTATGTGGATTTTGTTTTAACTACTTTATGTGAACAAATTAGATACCTAGAAAGTATACACACACATACACAAGGAAAAAGACAAATTTCATATTTATTTGTCAGTCTTCTCATTTAAGCTATTCATGTAGACTTACTGCAAATTTCTATAGTATTATGGGAATTTTATTCTATATTCGCAGGTGAGGGACCTGTGTATTGCTTATTTGCTGGTGACAGTAACATATCTCTATATTGGAGTCCTGGTTTTTGCTTCATTTCCTTCACCACCATTATCCAAAGACTGTATTGAGCAGGTAAGGCACTGCGTACCCTCTCTGTGTGCATGTTTATACCTTCATGTATGCATAGTAGGCAGGGTAGTATAGTGGCAAGATTTAATATCAGACAGGCCTGGGTTTGAATACCATCTCTACTATCTACTCTAAGTAGAGGAATGTAGGAACCTTCCTCATTCTTTCTGAACTTTGGTTTCCTTTTCCATTAAATAGTATGATACATACTCCATTAGATTTTTAGATGAGCTCTGAGATAACATACTGTGTGCCAGGCACCTTGTGGTGCTCAAATAAATGACTACTGTCATGTACATATATTTCTCTTTTTGTGGAGAACTGTTACAAGTAGTTCTCATAAAATTACAAAACCTCCACAGAGAACACAGTGAAATTCCTTATTTTCCAAAGCCCACATCTGGAAATGCCCTGGATAAACTATTATCTTACTTCAGTAGTCCCTGATGACAGGTCTGACTCTCATTTTGATACTGAGTGGCAGGCAGCAAAACAAAAAGAGTATTTGGCTGTTAAAAAAGAAAGAGACAGAAACAATAAAAGAAAAAAATCTTTTAATAAAAGGTTGCCATAAGTAATATTTTCATTTATTTAACCCACCAAAATCTTAGGAGTAGTATAGTCTGTAGTTAAATGTGACTGAAGAATTTCTTATTAAAAAACAGCATTCCACGGGTGACTTTCTAGTCAGACAAGATTCCTCCAATAGAGCATAGTTGAATGTGCAGTATGCTTTATTACAGCTTATTTTATAATGGTTATTTCAGTCAAATAGTGTTAGTAGTGTTCTCATCTTTATGAGAGAAATAAGTTTAAGTTACCTCTGTTTCGATAGCTCGAAATATTTTTACTCTCTTGATTTCCTTGATTCCAGAAGTTCTTTGGCAGCCAAATGTTTGCCGAAAATTTCCTTGGTACAAGCATTCCCATATAAAGCCCACTCCCTTGGGAATAAGAATATTTGTGGTATTTGTATTTGAAAGGAAAAATAAAAATTCTTAGTGATTAACTTTTGTTTTTTAGATACCAAACTGAAATGGAGAAAGGGTCATGAAAGGAAGTAGAACTAAATCCTTTTCAGTTTAGTGATAGACTGTAAACGATGATGATCCTAGGTGACGAACGCACTCTCACCTTGTCCTGTAATCTTTACTTTGAAAGTGCTACAATGCCCCAGAGGAGGAAAAGCAAGAGAGCTAGTGAGGATAAAATATTAATAACATTAAATTAAATTAGCCCTTTAAATGTTTGTAACAGATTTGGGTATTGTGCTTGAACCATATGGAGCAGTGCTGCTCAGTCTATCTGTAGTGAAGGACAAGATTTTCTTTCTTGTTTTAATGTCAAATCAATTACAGGCTGATACTTTTGTAAAACAGAATAAAACGGTGGCAAGTGTCAAATTTCTATAAGTTTCTAAACACTTACTTTCAATTTCTGTACTTACTGCAATGAAAAATAGTTTGCAAGCAATTTGTGGTTGGATACCAGTCCAAAACCACAAGTTGAGTAGCCCCTATGTTGAAAATAACTAGAAGTCATTCTATTTTATAAATTTGTATTTATGGAATTTGATTTTTAACATTACCTCATTATCTTTCTTGGATTAGAATTTTTTAGACAACTTCCCTAGCAGTGACACCCTGTCCTTCATTGCAAGGATATTCCTGCTGTTCCAGATGATGACTGTGTACCCACTCTTAGGCTACTTGGCTCGTGTGCAGCTATTGGGCCATGTCTTCGGTGACATTTATCCTAGGTAAGGGCTCTTCTCTTGACCAGCAAGATGTGCCAAGCAACAAATGACTAGGCAAGCAGGTCAGTTTAAAGTGTGACTGATCCTTTTGCTATAAAAATTTACCTAGCAAAAATGGTTACTATGGATAGATCATTGGTGTCCTTTTCCCTGAAGAGCTTTAAAAGTAGAAGCCATTCCCTTGTCTGGAATTATTTAAAGTTCATTCCTTCTAGTATAGTTAATTAGCTCTGATACCAGTTATATTTATCTTATGATATAGTTGCTGTTAATCTACACATTACCAAGAAGTTTATAGTATATAGTACCTGCATTGGCAATGTGTAGCTAATGAGAAGCAACACTTTTATTTTAATCATCGGTCATTGATACTTACTTGTATATTTATTGACATTTGTGCATTTTTACATAAATGATCAGTTGTTTAGAATTGAAGTGAGATATTAATAAGTTTAAATTCTTATTTGATATATAATGAGTTTAAATTCCTGCTGTCATTTTTAACCTCTTATTGGGGATGGAGGAATGTGAGTCATTTTGAAAATCTGTTCAAATCTGGTTACCGTCATCTAAGAGAAATTTCCATATGTCATTTCAGGGTTTCCCTGCAGCCTTCTTGTGGACACCTGGTTAACTCTTATATTAAGTTTTATTGTAGGATTAGCCTAGTGAAAAGTACCTCATTATTTATTTACTTTTTTTTAATAGACAGGGTTTCATTCTGTCACCCAGGCTGGAGTGCCAGGTCACAATAATAGTACACTGCAACCTCGAGCTCCTGGGCTCAGGTGGTCCTCCTGCCTCAGCCTCCTGAATAGCTGGGACTACAGATGTGTGCCACCACACCTAGCTACCTATTGGAAATAAATTATCTTAAATGAAGAAAACTTTTCAATAAAATTTGAAAAAAAAATTGCATTTACAGTAACCAGCTAAACAAGTGGTCTTAATCAGCTCTCGTTTGAAGTGAGCTGGTGTAGTCTGTCCCCTCAGTAAATAATTTTAGCTGTAAATATGTTAGCTTAAAAACAAAGCAAATGTCAAGTTACCAGGTCTCAAGCATTGATAACAGCAGCAGCTACAGTTCTAATATTGCCAATTTAGAAGCCTGGAGTTCAGTAAATTTAAGACTCCTGTTGTGTTTATACTCTGTGTTGTATTTATATTCACCAAAATAAAATATCTACAGTGAAGTCATAGATGGAAAAATTCTTGGCAAATGCATTATTCCTATTTTCTGCCATTATTTTACAGAATAGTGGCTGTTAGAAGAATGTTTTTCTTCTTGGAAAAAGTCTGGAATTTCCCTTATGTGTTCTTGCCCCACCGAGAACACACTATCAGTTACCCTAGTTACAAGTACTCTACAGAACATGCATACTTTGGAGCATACTGTTTGGTCTCAGGACCCCTTTATACTCTTAAAATTTATTGAGGACCTCCAGGAGCTGTAGTGTATGTGGGCATATCTGTCAATATTTAAGAGATGAAAAATTAAAACTGAGAACTTGAAAGTATTTTTAATTCCTTTAAAAATTAATAAAACCATTACTTGTTAACATAAACATTTTTTGAAAAATAACTACTTTCAAAAAAATTATTTAGTTTACATTTTCAAAACTCTTATATGTCTGCTTTACTAGCGGATACTTGGTTTCTCCTGTCTGCCTCTGCATTCAATGTTATAATGTTGTTTTCATTTAAATATGTGAAGAAAATCCAGCCTCACACAGATACATAGTTGGAAAATAGAAGAGGTACTTTTAATAGCCTTTTCAGGTGATTGTGGGTATTCTTCTTCAATACTGTACCAAAACTTGATAAGTGGTAGTTTCTCATTAGTCACAATGCGGACTCTGAAATGCGTTTACGTTAAAACCTATTGGTCTGTCTTGCAGTTTGGATCTTTTACCTCTGCATGATTTTGTGTTTGGTCATTGGAAAATACTGGTTAACTGAATTCTGTGGATCTTCTGAATGTTGACACATTTCATTATATAGTATCAAAACCCACATTGTTACTATCACCACTAATTTCACTATGAAAGTCTTTAAATATTGGAAAGCTTTCAAGATCATGGCAACAAATACAAGTTCTCCAAAATTCTGGTTTTTATTTGAAGGCTCAAATTTTGTCTTCAGCAACAAATACTGCCAGTTGTTTTTCTTGAAGTGACAAACTCATATTCGTTTTCAGGAAAATGTCCGTCGGACACCCAAGTTTGAATGACCGTAGTTTGTCTGCATTTCAAGTAAAAATAGCATTTGTTGGGGAAGACAGCTAGGTCAGCCTCCAGCTCAGCCATAGAAGTACTTTTCCTCAAGACAACTCTACTTCAGTATGCAGCGGATGTGCTTTATCATGTATTTCCCATTTGATCACAGAATATTAAAAAGATGTGTATTCAAAGCATGAAATTTAATAGAACTAATTAGTTTTACTTCTTTATCAAGGTTTTTTTTTTTTTTTTACTACTTTTCTTCTTTTGAGAGTATATTATAGTAAAGAACACAGTGTAGAATACAGATAGGTGCAACTGCTTAGATCCATGTTAAGGGGCCAACAGTTTTACCCACCATTGCTTTTGCAAAGCAAATAATGTCTTGAATTATTGTGAAAATAATTTTTACCTCAGGGACTTCCTAAAAGAGTATTGGGAATCCCCTGGGCTATGATCACATTTTGGGAACCGCTACTTTGGAAAATATACAAAGTTGTTTACTGTTACAGTACAGAAATAACAAAGGCCCAGCCAATGTCTCAAAGCTCTCAAGCAGTTTTAGGGTTGGAGTTTCTGGATAAATTGTAAAATCTGGAAGCCTAATGTCTTTGTAATTCATCAAGATGTATGACTAACTACTTATTTGTGTAAATAATTTTCCTTATTTTTCATTCTCTCTGTAATCTTTATCTGGGATTAATTAACCTTCAATAACTTGAGCCTGAAGCATTGCTTTGATGTGTATATTTGGCATTTGAGAATGATTTCTTGGGGAAATGAAGTTATTTCTTGAGCATCAAATTTCATCTACATTATTTTTGTGTCCAAAATTGATTCCCAAACCTGGAATTGTTACTATCTAGTTAAAGTATTTAGAAAATATTCTATTCGTGGTAAATAGTGAGTAGGTTTCAGCGCTTAAATCTGAAAAATAAAGACCCACCCATTTTGCCTTTCCTTTAATATAATTTATCTTTCTCCTATAAAAGTAAAATAAACACTTTACAAAAAGTTTTTTAAATATAGAAAAAAGGAAATATTATCCAAAATGCCAAATTATAACACAATTACTGTTGCCTTTTCAGTCTTTTCAGTGTATATCCTTCTGATATTTTTTCATATTTTTTTGGATTTTCCTGTATGATGAAAATCTAGGTAGCTTTTTTCAAAATTGCCTAGAAATTTTTTTACCCATCTAGGTAATAATGATAAGTTATTTTTAATAATTTTAATATGTTCTGTCAAGTAAATTGACTTGCTGTATCTAGGCTATGTCTTCTTTTTTCCACAAATATCTTTATGTTTTGTTTTGTTTTGTTTTGTTTTTGAGACAGAGTCTCACTCTCTTGCCTGGGGCGAGTGCCGTGGCGTCAGCCTAGCTCACAGCAACCTCAAACTCCTGGGCTCAAGCAATCCTACTGTCTCAGCCTCCCGAGTAGCTGGGACTACAGGCATGCGCCACCATGCCCGGCTAATTTTTTCTATATATATTTTTAGCTGTCCAATTAATTTCTTTCTATGTTTTGGTAGAGACGGGTTCTCGCTCTTGCTCAGGCTGGTCTCGAACTCCTGAGCTCAGAAGGATCCGCCCGCCTCGGCCTCCCAGAGTGCTAGGATTACAGGCGTGAGCCACCGCACCCGGCCACAAATATCTTTATGTTTATAGCTTTTTTCATGGTTTCGATTATTTTCTCAAGATATTCCAAGTAGAATTATAGATCAAAGAATATGGATACACACTACCAGTTTGCTCCTATAAAATTTAATTGCACAAAAGGGCCAATTTCACTGTCTCATTACCAACGTTGAATATTGTCGTTGCCTTCTATTTTTGCTGTGATTTTGTCAAGCTTAAGACATTCTCATTTTAAAGATATTAAGAATGAACTTTATTCTCATATTAGTGGTTGTAATTTGCCTATTTTTCTATTTTTTCTTTTCTCCAAACTCTCAACTTCTAGCATTTTCCACGTGCTGATTCTTAATCTAATTATTGTGGGAGCTGGAGTGATCATGGCTTGTTTCTACCCAAACATAGGAGGGATCATAAGGTACTGCTGATAAGGGAAGGGTGCCTTTTTGTGTCTTGGTCTTAAGGCTTTTCCTGTTAGAGCTGTTGTTACTGTTTTAGTTTAATTGTATTAAATTCCTGTGAGTATTTAAAACTGGTAACATTTACATGGAGTTCCCTGGTGTCAGCTAAAGTGCTCATTATCTTCCATTTCTGTTTATTCCTGGTGGAGAATGGATTCTAGAAGCATTATCCCATAGCCTCAGGCACCTTTCCCTTTCTTTCCTCCTCATATTCTACTCTATTTCTTTTCTCTTTATCCAAAGTAAAAGTTATTTTTAATACGTAATATATAACTTCTTGGGGGTACCTGGGAGGTCCTTTATATATCAACACTAAATTCTAACTTCCTTAATCCATTTCTGCTCAAAAACATATATCAGTGCCAGTTATAGTCAGAAAGTAAGAGTTTAGATCCAGGTGGTTTTTTTCCCTTAATATCCTTTCCCTAAAAAATTGCAACAGGTTGAGTAGAATAGGAATAAAGTTGTGACCTCAGATTCTCAAGGGAAACTGAGGTTTAGAATGATCTGATTTCTCCAGCAGGGCTGAGTCACATTTTTGAAGATCCGTACCTAAGAAAGTAATAAGAAACAAGAGGGGAGATGGTTAGCCTGACACTGAATATAATAGACTTAAAAGTTCCTATTAAGCTGTTCCTCAAGAAAACTCAAGTATAGAGAAAAGGAAGAGAAAGTACACATTTCTCTGTCACAGCCTCATATTTAGGTATTTTTGTTATTATCTTTGATAATGATGCTGAATGCCACGGAGGCAGTCATCCATCTGTTCTCATTTTTAAGCAGATGCTAACAGTCCCCCCAAAACTCAGAATGCATAATTAGTTTATAAAAGATCAAAGATAGGAAGCCTATCTCCAGATGTTTTTGAGGAAGTAGCCACAATCACTCAGACATAGAGGAACTGTAGAGATTCGAGGGATGAATAAAAAGTCTTTGTCAAGCAGATGCTATAAAGATGAGCAGGAAATAATATATTAACTTAGCAAGTAAAATAAGTTTTAAATCCAAATGCTTTATGTCAACAACAAATGAATCAAAAATAGTTTTGTTGCAATATCAGACTGAGGATTTATTAATGAATTGTTCTATATTTACCTTAATTGTAAATCAGGAAAAGCAAAGTACAAGATGAATATTAACCCCAAAAGCTTTTATTTTGCAGATATTCAGGAGCAGCATGCGGCCTGGCCTTTGTATTCATATATCCATCACTCATCTATATAATTTCCCTCTACCACGAAGAGCGTCTGACGTGGCCTAAATTAATCTTTCATGTTTTCATCATCATTTTGGGTCTGGCTAACCTGATTGTTCAGTTTTTTATGTGAAATATTCAACTGTTTTCTCAAGATCTTTCATGGTATTTTGAACCTTGACAACAGTTCTACATAAATTCACTTGTAAATGCTGTTGTTGCCATAATTTTAAGTGTTTTCTAATATAATTTGAAAGCAAGGGAAAATAGTAGTCCACTAAGTATTTTCGATATGGGTGGGGAAAGGGGCCAGAAGAATGATCTTAGTCTCTTTACCTTTCTCATTTACACACCTCTTCATTCTCATTTCTGAGTGGAAATGTATGCCCTCGGAAAAGTCACACTGGGTTTTGCTTTTAGAAGTATTAAGTGGGCGGATTTACTTTGCCTATAGTAAAGATTCTCAGGATGTCACAGCAGCATATTGCCAGATCTTGTTTCTGTTTTTTGTTTCAGTGTATTCACTTTCATTTTCTTTCTTGCTAGACCATTTCCGTAGCTTGCCCAAACCTCTACTGTTTGGGACAGCAAACCAAATACCTCATTTTTAAAAAAGTTTTCATGGTATCAGTGTCAATAGAGTGAATTCTTAGCTACGTCTTTAATCTCTATTTGAAGAAAAAAGGGAAAAAACAAAACAAAACAGTATCAATATAGGACCCAGGGTCACTAAACATATGTAAAATACACAAAGTAGGAGAGTTTGTTGCTGTCTGACTTCTGTTTTATTTCTAATCCAGTACCAGTGATTTAGGTCAAAATCACAGTTCCCCAAGCCAGATTTTGCACAGGAACAAGAATGATTGTCCCCATAGACCCAGGACGTTATTTTGCTTTTTAGATCCCTGAACATTGCTGTGGGGAAAGCATGGCAGAGAAGGACCAGCGAGGCCCACAGGGGAGCAGGGAAATGGAAAAGGGGCCAGGAAGGGAGAGGCCTCAGCCCAGCATGCCTTGTATCCTCTGGGGGTGGAAGTGGTTTCTGTACTGCAGAAAAGGATTCATTTTGAGTCCTGACCTCCAGAAGGAGACCCCCTCTGATCACTTCTGTGACTGACAGGGCAGAGAGTTAAATCCCCTAAGAACTCCTTACATCTGAGAAAAGGGTTAGGGAATCTGGATTCTTGGAATTGACACTCTCCCCTTTTTATTCCAAACTAAAAGCTAAAACAGAATTCAAATTCATGTCTTCCATGTAATATAGCCTCTGTGTTCAGCTTAGAACTACAACTTGGTAATGTTTCTTTTCTGAAAAATTTAGATTTCTCTAAAGTTGAGTCTAAAGTTAAAAAAAATATATTCACATCCAAGGATAGTGTATAGATTTGCATTATTTCCTTCCTTTGAGAAAGACAGGTGAAATAGTTTTTTAAACCTGGTAAGGGAGCCCCAGATTCAAGACCAGCCTTAATTTCTTTCAGCAAAACTTTCTATCCTGTTATAGAGCCATAAACCTATATTACTGATTAACTGTATTTCCTAAAGCCCTTTTTTAAAGTCTCATTTTGAAAATTCTCAAGCCCACACAAAAGTAAAGAGAATAGTATGTTGAACCCCCATATACCCATTCCCTGGATTAGTAATCATAAGATTTCGCTACATTTGCTTCACCTATCTCTTGTTTTTTTTGTTCCACTGAAGTACTTCAAAGCCAATCTCAGACATTGCATTATTTCATCTCTATAAACCTTAATACACAGCTAATAGCCTTTTGAACTCAGTTACATTAATGGAGATACTCTGAAAAGTTTTTATTAGGAGAAACGACTAGTGGAAGTTAGGTTAACTAGAAAATTCTGAAGTAGGTGTCTGGATCCCTGTGTTAACCTCTCTTAAAAGAGGAGTATAATGAATCGAGAAAAGTATCGGTCTGTGCTTGAGGGCCCCTGAATCTTTATGACTTCAGAGCCTTGTTCATAGGACTTAGGATTCAAAAGCGAGATAGCACTTGGAGAGATCTTCTAGGCTGAATCCCTTTTATCCCTAGTTGCCTCCCTTGTCTTTAAAAACTTTAAAGACAGAGTTTTCATTGCCTCTTTTCAGTAATATGCTTGAATGTTTTAACAAGTAGAAAAATGATTTGATGTATTTTTGTCCACTTAATGAACAAAGCGAACATGACAATGAATGTTATTTATTAAACTAAAAAAGCAATGTGGATCTTTGCTGTTGTTTTCTTTAAAAAGACTTGGTAATTTAGAATTTCTGAAATCTTTTTTTTTTTTAATTTCTAAAATCTTATGTTAGACTTACATAAACAACTTTGCCCTCTTAAGTTTCTTTTCATGAGATCAACTCTTTTGGCCTGTTATTTGGCTTGGTCAGAGAACTCTTTGTATGCAAGTGTGTATGTCCTGGCCCACACATTAGAATGATGAGACATGAAGTCATTCAGATCACATTACATACAAATTTAGACTCTTTCTCTACTGTCATCTCTTTGAATTTTCAATTAAATTTTTTTCACTTTTTGCTCAGACATGGTTTAACCTTAGTTGCTTTGAATTTAGCTTATTTGACACCCAACTGAGGACATTATAAAATTTTAAATGTGCTGTTTAGAGAGATCTTCATTAGAAAGCCTGAGGAAATTAGTCCATAAAAAGGGACTGTATTAAAGGGAAATACTTTATTTACATTAAGTATATTTGGCAAATACAGCACAGCTACTAACTATAGAAATAGAAGAGTTTTCTGTTTCTACTTAGAGTTCACTGGGAAAATTTTTTATTTGTGTTTTGATTTATCTATTTCCATAAATTTAATAAATGACAACATTCATTGCTTTGGAGGAGATAAATATGTATAAGACATCATTCATGTCTAAATAAAATTTTAGTCTAGTAAAGGAACTGTGTACATAATTAGCAGTGATACAAGGCAATTTATACTGAGGACTATTAGAGAAAGAGAAACAGATTCCTTTCAGTTAGAGTCCTCAGGGAGGGCTGAGAAAGGAAGCTGAGTGGTAAAGCAGTGAAGACTTGTTTTCAGGTTCCTCCTAATAACTGTCCAAAATTTAAATATTTGGTATGTTCGCCAGCAAATGGGATCATGTATGTTAAGTATATTTGCTTTTATTTTGGTAAATTGCCTTGAAGATAAGTTTTATGAGCTGGGTTTAACTGCTTCTGTATGCCATTTCTTCTCTTTGCAAGTTGAACACACTATTATTGCTTTCTATGAATCTTGGACAGCAAAACACAATTAATAGAGGAAATAATTAGTAACACATTGGATGGTATAAACAGAAAAAATCTATAAAATTTTTTCTCTGAAGACTTGACTTACTTAAATATCAGTATTCAAAGTGTCAAATGTTTGAACTCATTGATAAGAGCAGAAAATATTGATGCTGTATGTTTTCTTTACAAATTACCGACCTGTTGCTTTGTAAAATCTGGTGATGGAGTTCCTTTTTTTCTTTTTTTTAACTCAATGTCATCCCAAATTGAATGTCTAAAACCCAATCCAAATCTAGTTGACACTTAAACAATAGAATGTTACATTAGTTTGTGGTCCAAAGTGAAATTAATCCCCCACATGTGCACAAGCTGGCCTGGCTGGCCCATTTTACGGTTGACTGCCAACTTCACTTCTGATTATATAAACATGTATTGCAAAACAGCTCTGACGGGAACCTCATAACCTAAACATTACTCTCTGAAATGTAATTTGTTGTCCTTTTATATAAAAGAAATTAAATCAAAATTATTTTGAAGAAGAACAACTCTGGGACTTTGTTTAATTGAATCTTGCTGGGAAATATTATTGCCTAGTAGCGCTGGTCTCAGAGTGGGAAGAAGCTGGGTTTTATCTTTTGCAGGGTCAAACTTCTCAAGTGACTTTGTGCCAGTGTTTCATGTCGGGCCACAAGGGAGCCCTTCCTAGTGTTCTGATCCTAGAGAAAGGCAAACATTATGTTGACCAAAACCTAAAATGACCATCCCTTAGGACAATATACTGTTGTCACCTCTCCTTCCAAGAACATTCAGAATGAATGTGGCACCAGGTAAGTGTAGCCCACTTTCTGGCAAAGAGCTTGCTGTCATAATCTTCCAGAGCCACTTAAGTAAATAAAGAGTTCTAATTTTCTGCCTTCCCTAAGTAAGATTAATATTCCCTCCACCCCATATCATTTTTCTCTATTTTCCACCTCTTCTGCAAAGACAAAATAAGACTATGTCTTTTAAAAGATTAAAAACTTCTCCATCCTCCTTATTTATCTCAGGCCATAAAGTACAGGCCCAGGATAGGGATAGGAAAGAGCTCACGCTCCAGATTTTTCTTCCTTGGGCTGTCTCTTGATCTCAAGTGATCCAGTTATGTTTGGTCATAGCAGGCACTCCATATACACTTGTTTAATCAATTAACTAGTCCGGATTCTACTTTAATAGGAAACAATCAGTTAATTGCAATTTTCTAGGATTTTGTTCCATACCCCCAAAAACAAAACAAAATTGGGTCAGTCAGGTTCAGGATTAGTCACTCAGTCAACATTTTAAGTACTTACTGGATGCCAGACCTTATGCTAAGCACCATGCACACAGTGGTGAACGAGCCAGATGTGGCCCTGGTGGTTTAGCATCCTTTGCCCACCCTCCTGAGCACCAGCAATTGGACCATCCTCCCCAAGTGCCAGGCTGTTGCCCTTTCCTCTTGCCCTGTCTGCTGAATGATGTGTTATAGCCACATCATACACACGTTTTGAAGAGATGAGTATAGGACAGTGGTGCAACAAATGGATCTTCGTAAAGTGAACCACGTTTATCAAGATAAAACTTTTTGAAATCCTAGGTTAATTATAATTACATAAAATTAAATGGATAAGAACTGGAAGGTACCATGAAAGAACGAACACGAGTGACCTGTTGAGGGGGTTCTAAGTGAATCACTTGTGTTGTTACTTTATTATTTGCATAACATATTTTTCTAATATGTCTGGAAAAAAAATCACAAAGCCTGCGCAACATAGACCCCGCCTCTACAAAAAGAAAAATATATATTAACCGGGTGTGGTGACACATGCCTGTAGTCCCAGCTACTTGGGAGGCTGAGGTGGGAGGATTGCTTGAGTCCAGGAGTTCGAGGTTGCAGTGAGCTATGATGATGCCGCTGCACTCCAGCCTGGGCGACAGAGTGAGATCCTGTCTCTAAATGAATAAATAAAATAAATCATGGAAAAGACAACTTGTAGAAATACATCCACAGTCAACCCATGAAATAAAGAACCTGCCTACAAAGAACCCCCTAGAAGAGGTAAGAGAGATCCTTGGTTACAGGGGGACAAATCCAGATTTTATGGGGCCTAAAGTTTATATAGTTTGGAGTTCCCTCATTAAGGAAAGATACAAAATTAGGAGCCCCAAATTAGGAAGGAGCCCATACAAGTGAGGAATCCTGACTTTAGCTTTCTTAGCCTTAAGGTAAATCGTCCACAAGCCACTCTGGATAGGGCGATGGGAGGGGATGTTAAAAAGTCAAAGGAGAAGTAACGAGAAGTTTCAGGTGCCCTGTTGTTTTTTTGTTTTTTTTTTTTTTTGAGACAGAGTCTCACTGTGTTGCCCAGGCTAGAGTGCCATGGTGTCATCCTAGCTCACAACAACCTCAAACTCCTGGGCTCAAGCGATCCTTCTGCCTCAGCCTCCCGAGTAGATAGGACTACAGGCATGTGCCACCATGCCTGGCCAATTTTTTTCTATGTATTTTTAGTTGTCTGATTAATTTCTTTCCATTTTTAGTAGAGACGGGGTCTCGCTCTTGCTCAGGCTGGTTTCAAACTCCTGAGCTCAAATGATCCGCCTGCCTTGGCCTCCCAGAGTGCTAGGATTACAGGCGTGAGCCACCGCGCCCAGCCCAGGTGCCCTGTTTGATATGTGAAGCTTTGAGTTTCTCTACTACTTTTAATAACTGCAACATTTACCAAAACTAAGCTTTTTATTTCTGGAAGGGTCACATTGGATTTAGCAAAATAGCATAGAACACAAATTGGGATCAAAATAAGACATTTTTTCTTTCTTAGAATGGAGAGTTTTTACCTGGGAGATGGGTCTTACAGGCTATTAATTTTTTAAAAAATCTTTTTGGAGATAAAGAGTTAAAGAATACTGTTTAATTTTCAAAGTTATTAGTGTTACTTTATCTTAGGGATAAGGAACCTTTTAAGGGCTCTCGTAGAAAACAAGCTACCAAGAGCAACATTAGAGTAAGGCAACATTTATTTATACTCCACCTTGTTCTGGAAAGGATCTATGTCTGTACTAAAGTAACATCAACTTTAAAGGATTAACTTGATATTTTTGGAAAATTAATTAAAACTTTATGATGCTTCTTAAGGAAAGGAAACCAAAACTTGATTCAAATAAATAATCTTAGTTAGTCCTCAGTGCTACGGTATAGTTCTTTTTTGCAGATAGATAAAGCCCAGTCCAATGCAGAGGAACACTTTTGCCGATTGTCCTAGATTTGGTAATGGAGAGATAGAGTCATCCTTCCACGCTGCCAGAATTCTCTCTATTTAACATGAAACTGATCATGTTCCTCCTCTGTAAAATCCTTCAATGCCCCAACAGAAACATGGGCCTTTGTAACAGCAAAATAAGCATGAAGAGCGGGTGGGGGGAGAGGGCAGGAACAAAAGGCGGATACATGCTACGACATGGATACACCTCAAAACATTATGCCAAGTGAAAGAAGCTAGATGCGAGAGACAACATACTGTATGGTTCTATTTATATGAAATGTTTAGAAAGGGCAAATTCGTAAAACAGAAAGCAAAACAGTGGTTTCCTGAGATTGGAGGTGGGAGCAGAGATAACTGTAACTGGGCATGGGGGAGCTTTCTAGGGGGATAGAAATGTTCTAAAAGTGGATTGTGATGGTTACCCACTATATATTTACAAAAACCTTTGTACACTTACATTGGTTGAATTTTATGATACATAAATTATCCCTTAATGCCGTTAAAGAAAAAAAAAGTTTAGTCCCATTATTAGGAAAAGTAATGACTTTTGCTTTCTACTTGGCAAATGCTAAAAATGATAAGAATAATACCTTAACGAAGGTGTGGAAAATATACGCGTACACAAGTGGTAGCTGTAAATGTAGGTGCAGACTTTCTGAAGGTCACTTGGCAATATATTTGAAAGCCTCAAAATGCTCATACTTGGACTCACTTCCAGAGGAACATCCTGATGAAATAATTGGACAAATGTGGGCACACACACAGATGTTCATCTCTTTACTATTTGCAATGGGAAAATTAGAAACAACCTAAATGTTCAACAGTAGGAGGTAAAATGTAAAATATCCATCTCTTAGAATACTGTGTAGCTATTTAAAATGATGCAGATGTATATATGTAATGTCAAAAAGCTATTTATAAGTGAAGAGATTATAATTAAATATATGTAGAATTAAAAACATCTGTTTATATACATATGTATAGAAAAAGGGCCGGAAGTTTAACAAATATGAACATTAGTTATCTCTGGGTGCTGGACTATTGTATGTTTCTTTTTTATTGTCTTGTTTGTATTTTTTAAAGTTTTAAAGTAAAATGTATCATGTTTTATGAGGAAGAAGCAATAAAAGTTTTTTCTTAAAAAAATCTTTCATTGGTTTCTCATCACCTAAAACCAATTTTAAGGACTCCTTTTGATAGTAATTACAAAAATCCTTTGTACCTTCACACAGTAGTTGTCCTTTTAATGTTTATTGATTGATAAAAATGACAAAAACCTACTCTAACTTCTATACCACTTATCCGTAGCTTTGAATATATTATTACACTTTCTGCAGACATTTAAACAATTACACATGTCAGGCTTATTTATTCACTCTACGTTACAAAACCCCTTGAAACAACTTTGTGGTCTGCAGGTTTGGAAGGACTAAACTAACAGAATAAATTGTTTAGCTTCATATCCAAGGCCCTTTTTATTACAATCTTCATACCTGTCCAACTTCACTTCATGCCACTTCACACGGAACCACTTGTTCTTCTCTGACTGGCCCTGTTCCTTTAATTCGTCTGCTTTTGCATATAATGTGCTTGGGGCCTGGCATGTCCTTTTTCCTTTATGTCTTTGCGGACATTGCTTGGAAAAGCACCCTTCTCAACTTCCTCCCAGATAGTTTGGATGCTCCCCTTTTCTGTGCTCTCCGGCAGTTTGTGCGTGCTTATGTTGTAGCATTTATCACACTGGATTGTCATTACGAGCTTGTGGATATTTTCCCAACTAGATTAGGAACTTTATCTTTGTATCCACAGGTTTAGCACATTGCAACAGAAGAGGTGCTTGCAGTAATCTCAGCTGAATGAATGCCCAGAAAAAGACCCAGTCCTTGCCCTTGAGGGCTCACAGGCTAGTTAGGGAGACAGACACATGTCCAGTGCATAATTAATCCTATAATACAAGATGTGAATGAGCGCACAGAGGAGGTAGTGATTAATTTTGACTGGGTGATTAGGAATTGCTTCCCAGAGTAGAGTCATTGGAATTAGAATTACTTCAACAAGTTGAAAAAGAAGAAAGGAAGAAAAGCCCTGTAGAAAAATAGGGATGATTCAGCAAGGTGCACCCTGAACCTCAGCTCCCCATCTATCCTCACTGCCCCATCTTCCCTTCCTCTCAGCTCACTGTCAGAAATCACTGACAATAAATTCTTTGTTAGGATGCTGAATTGGCACTCTGATGTCCTGGCAAAGAGTCTGCTTACCTGGCCGGAGACATGTTTGGGTGGTAAGAAAAAGTGCTAGACGAAGCATGGAAGAACCAGTTTCTAGTCCTGGCTTTGTCGTAGACTAGCTGAACAGACTGGATCTGTGACGCATCACTTAACTTCTTGATCCTCAGTTTCTTCTTTTGCATAATGGAGGTGGTTATAATAATGATAATACCTCTCTTACCTAATTCGCTATAGTTGTTTAGAAGAATTTAGAACCTATTGTATGCACTTCATTAAAGTGATACACTGTACCGATACTCAGTTTTAGAATTAGATCATCACATTCCTGAAAACACTTCATGGAATTGGCCAGACCACTTCTCCTGAGGGGCTATCCAGCTTAAGAAGAAAAGGATGACAGTGAGTTGGGCAAAGAAATTTTGTCTCCCTTGTACAATCAGTTCAGTAATGGTTTTCAAGTGAGCATAGGTGGTAAAACATCTCGAAATTATAGAAACACAATATAATGATGTATTTCATTAGAGTTACTTGAGCTATTTATTCACTGTAGTAGTCAGAGTTCTCCAGAGAAACAGAACCAACAGGATAAAGGCATATGTAAATAGATAATAGATATGTGTGTGTTCACATGTGTGTATTCAGGCACACCTCAGAGATATTGCAAGTTCAGTTCCAGACTGCTGCAGTAAAACAAATATTGCAGTAAAGTGCGAGTGAGTCACATGAAATTTTTGGTTTCCCGGTGCACATAGTCTATTAAGTCTGCTGTCTAAAAAAATGTACATACCTTAATTTAAAAATACTTTATTGCTAAAAAAAAAAAAAAAAAAAAAAAAAAAAAAAAAAAGCTAACAGTCATCTGAGCCCTTAGTGAGTCATAATCTTTTTGCCGGTGGAGGATCTTGCCTCAATGTTGCTGGCTGCTGACTGATCGGGGTAGTGGTTGCTGAAGGTTGAGTGGCTGTGGTAATTTCTTAAAATAAGGCAATAATGAAGTTTGCTGCATTGAATAACTCTCTTTCACAAAAAATTTTTCTGTAGCATGCAATGCTGTTTGATAGCATTTCACCCACAGTAGAACTTCCTTCAAAATTGTAGTGAATCCTCTCAAACCCTGGCTGTGCTTTACCAACTAAGTTTATGGACTATTCTAAATCCTTTGTTGTCATTTCAACAGTGTTCACAGCATCTTCATCGGGATTAGATTCCATGTCAAGAAACCACTTTCTTTGTTCATCCAAAAGAAGCACTCCTCATCCATTCAAGTTTTATCATGAGATTGTAGCAATTCAGTCACGTCTTCAGGCTCCACTTCTAGTTCTCTTGCTGTTTCCACCACATCTGCAGTTATTTTCTCCACTGAAGTCTTGAACCCCTCAAAGTCATGCATGAAGGTTCCTGTTAGTGTTACTATTTTGACCTCCTCCCATGAATCGCCAGTGTTCTTAATGGCATTTAGAATGGTGAGTCCTTTCCAGAAGATTTTTTAATGTATTTTGCCCGGATCCATCAGAAAAATCACTATCTATGGCCTTATGAAATGTGTTCCTTAAGTAATAAGACTTGAAAGTTGACATTATTCCTTGATCCATGGGCTGCAGACTGGATGTATGTTAGCAGGCATGAAAACAATATTCATCTCCTTGTACATCTCCATAGTTCCACTTGGGTGACAAGGTGCATTATCAATGAGCAGTAATATTTTGCAATGAATCTTTTTTCTGAGAAGTAGGTCTCAACACCTGGCTTAAAATATTCGGTAAACCATGCTGTAAATAGATGTGCTGTCATCTGGGTTTTTTCCTTTATAGAGCACAGGAAGAGTACATTTAGCATAATTCTTAAAGGCCCTAGGATTTTCAGAATGGTAAATGAGCTTTGGCTTCAACTCAAAGTCACTCAGCTGCATTAGCCCCTATGAGAGTCAGCCTGTCCTTTGAAGATTTGAAGCCAGGCACTGACTTCTCTCTAGCTGTGAAAGTGCCAAATGGCATCTTCCAACAGAAGGCTGTTTCATCTACGTTGAAAATCTTAGCGTAGCCTCCTTCATCAGTGATCTTAGCTAGATCTTCCGGATAACTTGCTGCAGCTTCTGCATCAGCACTTGCTGCTTCACCTTGCACTTTTCTATTATGGAGACAGCTTCTTTCCTTAAACCTCATGAACCAAACTCTGCTAGCTTCCCACGTCTCTTCTGCAGCCTCCTCACCTCTCTTAGCCTTCATCAAATAGAAGAGAGTTAGGGCCTTGCTCTGGATCAGGCTTTGGCTTAAAGGGAGTGTGGAGGCTGGTTTGATCTTCTGTCTAGACCACTCAAACTGTCGATGTATCAACTATAAGTCTGTTTAGCTTTCTTATCAGTTATGTGTTCACTGGAGTAGCACTTTATATTTCCTTCAAGAATTTTTCCTTTGCATTCACAGCTTAGCTAACTGGCACAACAGGCCTAGCTTAAGGCCTATCTCAGGTTTCCACATGCCTTCCTCACTAAGCTTAGTCATTTCTGGCTTTTGATTTAAAGTGAGACACATTGGACTTTTCCTTTCACTTGAACACTCACAGACCATTGTAGGGTTACTGATTTGGCCTAATTTCAATATTGTTGTGTCTCTGGGAATAGGAGCCCGAGGAGAAGAAGAGGGATGGGGAAATGGCTGGTCGATGGAGCAGTCAGAACATACACAACATTTATGAATTAAGGTTACCATCTTCTATGGGTGTGGATCATGGCATCCCAAAACAATTACAATAGTAAAATCAAAGATCACTGATTACATGTCACCATAACAGATATAATAATAACGAAAAATGTGGCCGGGTACATGGCTCAAGCCTGTAATCCTACCACTATGGAAGGCTGAGGTGGAAGGATCACTCGAGGTCAGGCGTTCGAGACCAGCCTGAGCAAGAGTGAGACCCTTGTCTCTACAAAAAATAGAAAAATCAGCCAGGTGTGGTGGTGTGTGCCTGTAGTCCCAGCTACTCGGGAGGCGGAGGAAGGAAGATCACTTAAGCCAAGGAGTTTGAAGTTGCAGTGTGCTATAATGATGCCACTGCACTCTGGCTGGGGCAACAGAGTGAGACTCTGTCACAAAAAAAAAGTGACACAGACACAAAGTGAGCACATGCTGTTGGAAAAAGAAGAAAAACTAGAAAATTCAGAAAAAGAAAAAACCCATAATTTCACTATCATATTAACATTTTAGTGTTCGGAAGGAAAAATAAATTGAAGCATGACTCCCTTGACAAAAAATAAATTATTTCCCAAGTATTTGATATTTTTCAAATGGCCGCATTGTATGCTATTTTCATAATTTATATAATCAGTCCTCTATTGTTAGACACATTTTTCAGCTTTGTTATTATGATTTTTATTATAAATCCTTGCAAACATATTTTTTACTATATCCATTCACATGAAATAAATTTACAGAAGTAGAATTGATGGGTCAAAGACTATAAATATCATTAAGGCTTTAGATAAATATGACCAAACTATCTTCACAGTTATACCCACACCGTCAGTGTGAGAGTGCCTGTTTAGAACATATTTGCTGATCCATAGGCTTAAAATGGTATCTTCCTCTCTGTTTGCACTTCTTCGATTATAAGTGAGATTGTTCTCTTTTTTTTCACATTTGCAGGTCATTTTGAGGTTTCCTTTAAATGTTTATCGTGCAAAGTCCAAGCCTAAATCATCTCAGACAGCCCTGCTACTCTCAATCCTGATTTGAAATCTTGGTGGAGGTGTATTTCTGTTGTTTTTCTCAGTCTTTTTAAAATAGTTCTCTTGGTTCCTTTGTGGTTCTGATGACTTTTTGTCTCCTAGCTAGAGCATGAATAATGCTCCATGGCTAATCATATTTAGCCTGCTGCAGATATTGCTTTAGTTTATCGGCTTAATTCAAGGGGACGCTCGGAGAATAAAACTAAGATTTGGAGAAGTTCCGGTGGTTCTCAACCTTGATTGACTTCACTTAGGCTCAGTAACTGCCCCGAGAGGTGTCAAACCGCTTTAGCACGACATTCCCCAACTGTCTGAAAACTGCCTATTGTTCTCTCTCGTCTCTCCTGCTCCAAGTATTTTGGTTGCTCTTTTATTCCTAACACCTACATCTTGTCGGACACAGCTGGGCACTCAGGGACCATTTGTTGCTGGAATGAATAAAATTTCTGATAAGAAAGAGTTCATTGTAAACAAACTGCAAGCAAAATAGAAGAAATTATGGATGAATGTTTCTCTCAACTCTGTGTGTATAAAAACTGTCTTGAGTTTAAGAGCCATGGAGGAAATCACATGGAAAAAGAGCTATAGATTTGATTGCATAAAAATGTTAAACTCTATAGATCCAAAAATCACAAACTAAATTAAAAGAGAAGATCAAACTGGAAAAATATTTGCTACATATATGATATGTCAATATGGAAATAAGTAAGGGGGGAAACCTAAGATGTTCCAGTACAAAAATGAGAAAAGAACATGAAACAAACAATTCACAAAAGAGAGAGTGCGAAAGACTAACAGCTGTAATATAACAAAGAAAATCCATTTTCTAACATCTGTTATTAACAAAAAGAAAAATTATAGTACTTATTGCTGACTAGGACACAGTGAGCTGGGCACACTCCTTTCTGGGTCTTCAAAGACAAGTTTTTAAATCTCAAAGCTAGACATTGACTCAGTTTCTTTGTCTGCATTTTAGCTGTTTAGACCGTACCTGAGGAGGAGTACATTAACAAAACCCTCAATGCCATTAGAACAATGGCTTAGGGGTAGGAATACAAAGAATTGAAAACTATAGGCCAGCACAATGGCTCACACCTGTAATCCTAGCACTTTGGGAGGCTGAGGTGGGAGGATCCCTTGAGGTCAGGAGTTTGAGATCAGCCTGCACAAGAGTGAGACCCATCTCTACAAAAAATATTAATAGAAAAATTAGCCAGGCTTGGTGGTGCACACCTGTAGTCCCAGCTACTCAGATAGGAGGCAGGAGGATCACTTGAACCCAGGAGTTTGAGGTTGCAGTGAGCTATGATGATGCCACTGCACTCCAGCCTGGGCAACAGAGTGAGACCCTGTCTCAGAAAAAAAGAAAAAGAAAACTATAATAGATTAATATTAAAGTTATTCTATTCTATTCTATATTCTATTAATATTAAAGTATTATGCTATTAATATTAAAATAGTATTCTATTAAAGTAGGTAGAAATCAGTATATTTTATTAATTTGAGGGGTTTCTACACCTATGCCGTCATACAAAGGATCCTCAGTGACTACAGATAATTATGAAATTAGTTGTACTATTGATACTGCGTTTTACTGCTTTCTGGTTTCCCAGAGAGAGGTACAGAGAGAATGAAGCATCAACTTCATCATATATAGCCACATAATACAAATAAAAACTTTCTGTTTCAAAGTCTTTTCCCTCTTTCAAAAAACTATCAGTTTATTCTAAGCAGATTTTGATAGAGATTTTATCATTAGCATAGGCCTCAAAACAGAAAATTACAAATCATGTCAGTTTCAGAATGCTTTGTGGTTTTTTTGGTTTTTGTTTGTTTGTTTGTTTGTTTGTTTGTTTTTGGCTTGCTAATCACAAATCACAATGTGAATTTCTGCAAGAGCCAGGTGCCATATCACAAAACCTTAGTCTGGCTTCAGAGTCTCTCACTATTTTCCCTACTTGGAGGACAGATTTTTTTTGTTGTTGTTCTCAAATCAGGACCATAATTTGCATCTGGTAGGACAATGGGCCATATTCTCTTCTCCCGTCCACACAGAGCTACATTGACGACAGCGAGAGTTGCTCAGAGATAGAGGCAAAATTTGGCTCAGCCAGTGCTAAATTCAGCCTTATTTTAAAAAGTAAAATGATCCAGTTAACATCTAGTGAAGAGCAAAGCAGCTAGTAGATTTGGAAGTTTCCTTTGAAATTTCCTGACATTTTCCTTTGAAATTTCCAGCCCAGTGTATGAAGTAATTCCAGATTCTAATGAGCTTCAGAGGCCTCTCTGACTGTAAATAAGACTCAAAATGACTGTCTATATTGGATCCAGCACTTTCTGTGGCAGTAGACAATTTATTGTTTTGTTCTACATCCTGGTTTTCCCTCTGTGATTGATGCGTTCTCCTCTGTTTTCAGAAGGTTTTTCTGATATTCACCTTTCTTCAAAGCGGCCCTGAAAGATGAGTCAAAAGTTCCATACCTGCTCTTCCACATGGGGAAGCGGGGTGCCCAGAAACGTGAAGCAGATTTCCTGCTCTCATCTCACAACAAGGAACTCTGGGTTCTCAAGTGGTTGTGGAAATTTTGTCAAAATGGAAATGAAACTTCTGCTTCCTTGGGTTATCTTTTCTGTTTGTTTCAAATGAAATCTTTCCGTTTCATCAGTTCCTCGGAGACTGGTTTTTTGACACGTGTGAATTCGGTATCCCTTCTAAGTGAAACCATTGTCTTCGGGGACCCCCCAGCCATTGGATTATGAGGCACAGCCCTCTTCTTGCTGAGCGGACCGTTGTTGATGTTGCCGCCCAACCGGGTTCATTTGCCCGCTGCCCAAGAGGAAGCCAATACACTGAGACAGCAGGGTTTGCAGCAGGGAAAGAATTCATTCCGCATAGCGCTAAGCGGGGAGATGGCAGAAATTTCTCAAATCTGCCTCCCCAAGAATTTAGGAGACAGGATTTCTGAAGACAGTTTGGTGTGGGCAATTGAGTCTGCTAATTGGCTGGGTTCAGGGCAGAACCATGGGGTTGTAGGAATTGTCTTCTTTGCTGACCAGGTTCTTGAGTGGGGGTCACAAGACCAGTTGAGTCAGTTCCTCAGTATGTGCCACTGGTGTGGGTAGGTCACCTGTTCCACTGGAATGCGGGACCTGGAAGATATCTCGGAAACTACCCCTGGGTTTCAAAAAGGTGAAGTTATCTATGGAAAAAGCTAACAATCTTTTGACCACTGGCTATGTGGCTCCAGAGTGGCAATTACAGAGAAGCAAACGGGGACAGTGGCTAATTATGATCATTATTTTTAGCTTGGCCTGCGCCTTATTTTTAGCTAGGCCCTTACCACAGTTCTTGCCTCGTGCCCCTTTATCAATTTGTGAAGGCGGTTTCGTTGATAGAGTTCACCATTCCATAGAGAAGGGTTAAGGATTGATGCATTTAATTGCTGGCTCTGGAGTCTATTGTCTTTGAAACCCAGGCATTCAGGTATTTTTTCTTAGTAAAGCTGTTTAAACATATTTACCTTCAGAGTTGCCTTATTTAATTTTAAATTCCAAGATGTTTTGATCATTTGCGTTGGGAAGGAAAGCAAATTTAACTTTGATGGAGCAGAAAAGGTGGAGAGGGAGTTCATTGGTATTGCGAATTTTGGGGTTTCCAGAGGAAAAAGATGAAAAAAGATACTTCAATTTTTTAAGAGCACAAAATTCTTGAGCTCTGTGACATAATTCTCTTTTCGTAGAGTGAAGTTAGAAAGAATCTTAGAGATTTTTCAGCCCAACTTCCCCATCTTCCAGATGAAGAAACTGAATTCAAATAAGTTGTGAATTCTTAGAGCTGTTTCCATATCGATAGGTATAAATTTACCTTACTCACTTTTTTTAAGAGACAGGGTCTCGATACATTGCCCAGGCTGGAGTGCAGTAGCTATTCACAGGCATGATCACAGCTCACACAGCCTCAAACTCCTGAGCTGCAGTGATCGTCCTGCCTCAGCGTCCCAAGTACAGGTGTGCGGCACCATACTTGGCTTTTACCTTATTCTTTTTCAAAGCTGCATAATATTCTATTAATATAAAGATGTACCTCAACTTATTTAGCCACTTTGATGAATATTTTGGTCATTTTCTGGTTTTTCACTATTATAAACAATGCTGCAATAAATAACCTTGTACTTGAATCAGAGTTCAATCTGTATTTTAACAGGATAGTTATCAGAAGGGAAGTTGAAATTTTAGTAGAAATAGTCCTCCTGTGAGATTGTGCCTGTGGCTGCACATCATTGCCAACACGGGATATTATCAATCCTTTGATTTGATTTAAGTCTTTTAAATAATTGTGGTCTTTTACGTTTAGCTCTTTAATCTATGTGAAATTTACTCTTTAGTATTATGTGAAGTAGGGGCCAAACATTTATTTTATTCAACATTTACTATGAGAGGAGAAGCAGAGCACCAGGTGTAAGGAGGATAAGGAAGGCAGCTAAAAGCAACCACCAGTAGATTTTGCATCATCCACTCTGCAAAATAAAAGCCCTACAGGTGACCAGACCTGCCCCCTGTGGCCACCTAAGAAGGCTAGTTAGGGATTATCCGTTGTTACAGTAGGGTTGCATCATACATGCATTTGGAGATTTAACTATTACAGGCTTTTAAGCTTCTGCAGGCCAGATACTAGCGATTTAGGGACATTTTAAGAGGCCTTCAAATGTAATTTTGCTTACAGTGATTTTTACCTTCCATGTTGACAATAGAACCTAGAATGTGCCCCCCAACAGATATATCCAAGATGTGACTAGAGTGTGTTGCCTTTTGAGGATTTCATTGTGTCCCTCACTCACAGCCTCCAAGGATCTTATCGAAATATTCCTTCCAATCATATCTATGCACATACAGTATGTTCCTAAAAGGAATTTGAAAATACAGTTTTCTTCACCTCACATGATTGGAGTTTTGGAGTTTTCCACTGATTTTTTTTTTCTGCATCCCTTAGGATTGGTACTTAGCTGACATAATCCGTAGTCAACCTACTCTTTCTCCCTGAGCCTCAGAACTCTTTTGAGCACAGTGCTCTGGGCAGCCACTACCAATGGATCAGAGTAGGCACAGGTGAAATCAGTTTGCCATTGCTGGTCTAGGTCGTTGTTAGTAACTGTCCCATGGAATACAGTGGTGGGAGATTTTTGTCTTGAGTACATGTGTTTTATCACCGTGATGTATATCAGTGCTCTAGCCCATGGATGTGAGACAAGAGTTATTGGAGGTGGTCTGGCTACCCATGGAGAAGTGAAATGTAGCTCTTTGGGGAGGAAGGCCCTTCCTCTCTCCATTAAAGGGCTGAGGTGAGTCATAGGTCTTTCTGCTTTCTATAGAAGGGCGAAGTCGATGATATAATTTCAGATCAAGAGTTCAGAGGTTGCAGAAGGGAGATATGGCGGATGCCCCTTCCACTGGCCCCAGCAGTAACCACCTCATGGACGCATCCTCCCTAATCGATGCGTCTTCCCTGTCCCACTCCTCCCACTCCTCCGTTCCCGGTAGCCTACTTGCACTCCAGTCCTTATCTCAAAATCTATTTCTGAGAGAACCTCACATAAGGGAAGGGGGATATCACCTTTTTAGAGGGAGGTCACATATCCTTTCAAACACCAATGCTATACTAGCTAACAAGCATTTAAAAGAGCTACCTGTGAATAATCAAGAATTTTAATTCTTCACTCTGTAAATAGACACAAAGACTACTTGGGACAGGGTTGGGCGGGGAAAGCATCTGTTTTTGTAGAAGCAAGGGAGCTACAAAAGGGTGGGGAGGCATCTCAGGCAGACAATCCCTATCCTTCCTGATGCCTCCTAGCTGAAGCAGTGAGGACACCGGGATTGCTAAGAGAATTCCCGGACTTCCTGTGCCGTGTGTCCCACAAGAGCCTGGGGCCTCGAGGAGAAGGTCCAGGCTCAAGCACCAGGAACCGCACACAGGCAGCGATGATAAGTAAAAGATTAACTGGAGTTTTTTCCATTTGAAAAAGATTATAGATACCGTACATCCTTCTTTTTGGAAAAAAGGTCACTTTAGGATTGCTTAATGTCATTTGATGAAAAGGCTGTCATTGTTCTTAAGTTTTATCCTTTTAATTTAAAAAATTGTTAAAATAGTCATATTTTTATGAAATGCTGTTACTAGAAGATACTGTTTTTATAATATTCTTATTTAGCAGGATTAAAAGCTGCCAAGCATTTTTCGCTGCCCCCTTTCATGGGGAGAGGGGGGGTCATGAAATCCTAAACTCTAGGAGCCACAGATCCCAACCCCACGTGGACACACCCTTTCTGTGACACAGGATTTATACAAGCTGGCCACCTCATCAAGCCAGTGTGTGGCCACCCTCTGGCAGCGTGGGCCAGCCTAACTAATATGCTTTCCCACAGAGCATTCTTCTGGGCCCAGCGGGCTAATCCCTGTCCCCTCAAGCCCAGTGCCTGTCCTGGCTCTTCACCTGTCCACCAAGGTTTCTCTGGGAAATTCCTAAGCCTGCACCAGGCAGGTGCTTCATTGTGCCTACTCCTCCCTCAGCACCTAGACGTGAGGCAGACCAGTCACCAGACCTCCTAATGCCCCCTTAGGGGACCTCTCTTTGGAGGTCTGCCTTCACCAGAAAGGCTGCTTTTGTAGTTGATGGTGTTTCATTCACTCCTTTGAGATCAGAATTTAACTCTATTATGAGAAGATATTACAAAGTATCCACGTCACTCCATTCCTCAAAGTCATCCATCCAATAATAAAGAACCATTGTTCATCTGTATAAAAATGAAATTCAAGCCCATTGATGATTTAAAGACACCATTAATAACAAGTAAGGAACACAACTTTGGACAAAGTAGAAGGTGAAAGTGGCTAGGCTGAGAATGTTCTCACAAAAAGAGATACTGAAAGAATGAACAGCCACTTAATTTTTTAAAGAAATTGAGTACAAATACTAAAAATGAGGTCAATCACATGAAAAGAGAATGCCTATTTTCTGGGCTCTGTGAAAATGCATTAAATGGGGGCAGCTTTTAAAACTAGATGAGATGTGGGTGGGGGCATTGTTCCCCTTGAAAAGCACCCTTGTTTTCCATAAGTCATAATTTAATCCTAATTTCATAGCACATCTCTAGTCTTGGGGACAGTGTGACCAAAAGGTGCACAGGACAGGGAGTCAGGAGACCCGGTTCCGCCATTTTAGAACCGAGATTGCAGGGGCTGCTGGAACAGAGGACTGCAAACTGAGTGGCCTGAACAGAAATGCACGGTCTCACCGTTCTGGGGCTAGAAATCCAAAATCAAGGTGTTGGCAGAGTTGGTTCCACCCGAGGGCTGTGGGGAAGGGTCTGCTCCAGGCCTCTCTCTTTGGCTTGCAGATGGCCATCTTCCCGTTCACGTGGTGTTCTCCCTGCGTGTGTCTGTGTGTTCGAGTTCCCCTTCCTCATAAAGACACCAGTCATATTGGATTAAAGCTCACCCCAATCACCTCATTTCAACTTGATTACCTCTGTCAAGACTCTATCTCCAAATAAGGTCACATTCCAAGGTACCAGATATTAGGACTTCAATATATGAATTTTGGGGAGACACAATTCAACCCATAACACCAGGCAACCTCCCTGGCTTTGGTTGGTTTAGAGGAGAATATTGGCTTTGATACTCCTTAAGGGCTCTTTCAATCCCAGTGTTCCAAGATTTGCTCAGTCCTTTTGAAGCTGCCAAGCCTGGCCCTGCTATCCATGGGGCTATAAATATAAGAATTTTCCCTCCCTGGCCCTGCCAGCCAGTCCTGGAGGGTGGAAATGAGTGGGGAAATGCTACAAGAGTGGAGTTTTCCTTTCACCTTTTGTCATTTGCATGAGTTCTGTAATCAGACAAACATTCAGGGTGTGGCCAGTTGGGGGTCCTGACATCCTAAAACAAATAAGCAAATGACATTTGTTCTTTTCCAAATCCAAAGTTTTATGTGCTCCAACTATAGATGACAAAATAGTTCCCGGAGAGCTGCAGTGTTTTGTTCTTCCTGCCAATTCATTAGCAACAGAACGGTCGCTGGGCTGCTATCCAGCCGGCTAACAGCAGTTCCCCAGGAAAAGAAGGACAGAACCAGAGCTCTCTGTGCAGCCAACAAGGATCAGGAGGGCTCAGATGTACTGACACGTTGGCAAAAAAAAAAAAAAAAAAAAAAAGGAAAGAAGGAAAGAGAAAAAGAGTAAAGAAAAAAAGAAATTTAGGAAAGTTTATAGAACTGAGCAGGTCACCCAGTTTCTTCAAGGGACTCAGACAGGAAGGTAGGAAGGAGGGGCCCCTGGACACGATGATAACACAAATTAGGGTCTGGCCAGCATCGTCTTTGGTGAGAATTTAGAAAAATTGGGGTTTGCTTACCTATAAATAAAAACCACCGGTTTTGGAAACCTAAACTAAGAGTATGTGTGCAAAGAGAAATCTATATAAGGAAGCAGAGCTGGGCTGTACTTACGAGAGGCCCAGGAACAGCCCACTTCCTTTCTTTGTGCCTTTTTTATTCATCTCTAAATGTGGAGATGGTAATACAATTGCACTCTTCTCAGCTTAAAAATACTTTTCTTCTGAATCACCTGACAAGTGTTTTTCCCCCCTGCACGGTGCTCACATCCAGTAAGAGATCTTCCAGAGCCACTTGATCAGTCTAGTAGAACTTGCTGGACGCTCCCTGCGCTCCAGATGGGGAATGCGGTCAGTCCACAGCTCCATCACAGGCCCTGACCATCCTCCTTGTCTGAAGAATGCGCCAACCCTTTCTGCTTAAGCTGTTCTTAAGCTGTTCCGTTAGGAGCTTCTTGGGCTTTTTTTCCATGCAATTTCTCCATTCCTACTTTTGGACTTTCCTCCCAGCTTTTATGATATTAAAGAGTTACACTTGGATGTTGCTTTACAGCTTTTGAAAAGCCTGGATATTATATGAGTGTGTCCACGTCTTACTTTCTGTTTCTACCATGTGCAGCAGTGCAGAGGAGGAAGAAAAGCCATTCTTGTGGCCCCGCTCCCAGCTTCCTGGAGGCCAAATGTGTGCCTGGTGGAGCAGGCACGTTCCTTGCTACCCCGTGGCTGAACACAGGGTCTCCACATGCAGAAAATCAGGATACCAATAAGCTCATCGAGAAAGAAAAGTCTGGAGTTAGTGGGTTGAGACTGCAACAACTTATTGCCATTCAACCCCGTTCCTCCATTGGGTTAGCCTTGGCTTGTGTACCTCAAACTGCTATGTTTTGCCGCCTTTCCCCATCTGTACTCTCAGATACTGATTCTTGAATCCTCCCAATTAAATGGGACTCTTGGATGCTAAACCTGGGCCTCATTTATTTATTCATCTATTCACTCATCCATTCAAAAGCAAGGACTGGATGTCTCCCATCTGTCCAGCACAGTGCTCAGTCAAAGGAATAACAGGAAAGGCTTCCTGCCTCGGAGGCTCTCCTGGTCCACTGTCTCCTCTGACCCAGGAGGGCTTCTGGGCTTGGCTTTGGGCTTTGACTTTTTGAACTTATAGTACCCATGCTTCCTTTTCAAGGAAGAACTTGACTTCCTTGCTAATACTGAGCTTGGATATCTGCCAAATCCCTGTACTCAATTAGACTTCCAGTCCTGACTTCTCCTGGTCCTTCCTGTTTCTGCCGGAAGCCCAGCATGACCACTCCTTTGCCTGGAGTTTCCACTTGGGTTTGGAAGCTCCGTCCACACAGTGAAGATTATATCTGTCCTGTGTGTTTCCTCCTGGGTCCACCCTAAGCCTGGCCACCACTGGACTGTGATAGAGTTCTCAGAGCCCGGTGTATCTGAGAGCTCATCTATGACAAATGAAAGTGGGAGCCAAAGGGCAACGTTTGTTTCCCTTCTCAACCAATCCAGTCTGACCGAGTTGTCAGAGTAGTGTGCGGTGACAGCAACCCCGCCAGGCCCCCTGGGAGCCCAGATCTGCCCAGCACAAGTTCCTCGGCCAGCCCTGCTGCTTTGCCTTCTGTTAGGGTGGGAGGAGGGAGGCGGTGGTCACTGCGTAGCGATGTGCAGGGGAAGGCAAGTGGGCGCTGGGCACAGCCTATGTCTAAGAGGCAGTCATGCCTATAGAGCATTCCTCTCAAAAATGCTTAAGCTGAATTTAATGGTGAGAAGATCATCTGACATCCAAAAAAAAGAAAAAAGACAATTAATTGATCTGGACTCTTCAAAAATGTCCATGTTAGAGACATGACAACTAAATGTAATGCATGATCCTTGACTGGATCCTGGAAAAAATATAGCCACAACGGACATTATAGGGACAATCATGGATGTGCTTGTGGGTGTGGATGTGTTGAAAGAGAAAGAAAGGGAAGTGCGGCAAAATCCTAAATATTAGCAAATCTAATTGAAAGGTATATGGCTATTGGTTGTACTGTTCTCTCATGCCATAGGTTTGAAATTGTTTAAAATAACAAGTTTAGGCTGGGCCTGGTAGCTCACGCCTATAATCCTGATACTCTGGGAGGATGAGGCTTGAGGTCAGGAGTTTGAGACCAGCCTGAGCAACAGCAAGACCCTGTCTCTACTAAATATAGAAAAAATTAGCCAGGCGTGGTGGCACGTGCCTGTAGTCCCAGCTACTTGGGAGGCTGAGGCAGGAGGATTGCGTGAGCCCAGGAGTTTGAAGTTGCAGTGAGCTATGATGACACCACTAGCCCAGGTGACAGAGTGAGACTCTGTCTCGAAAAAAAAAAAAGAAAAAAACAAAAACAAGTTTAGAACTGTAGCACAGTCCAGCGGTGGGCGAATAGGCAGTAAGATGGGGAAAATGGCATGATCACACTGGCAGGAGCCAGGTGACAGCACGGCAGGCCCAGACAGCTTCTGGGCCAGGGTCTAGTCCCAGTAAAAAAGCAGGAAACAGGCCAAAAAAAAAAAAAAAAAAAAAATCGCAGGCAGAGCTCCGCAAACACAGGGAAGCCACAGCTTAGAGCGCACCTGGAAGCCTCAGACCAGCCCCACCATCTAGGGTCCAGGAGTCGGGGCAGCAGGTAAACTTCAGGTCCATTAACAAGCAAAGAACTCCCAATATTGCCACGTGTGGCCTTCCAAGGCTCATGACTTGGAAAATGCTGAATGATCAAGAGACTAGGCAGGACTGAAGCCAGCAGGAAGTGACAGGTCCGCCAAAAGCTCAAGGCAGGGGGGCAGGGGCGGGGGAGGGTCCCATCAGGAGGTGGGGACCTTCCTGGGTTCTGTTGCACTTAACTGGTTGAATTCTGCATTGCCAGATTGGGTTACTGATTAAGCCCACAGATGTCATTCTATTTCCATCTTTTTCCATCTTTTTTGCCTTTTATTCTCTATTTGTCATTCTTTCTAGTTGTCCTTGTTCCTCTCCTGGTCTTATGCCATTATGGTGTATGGAAAATATTAGAAGACCTCTCTGCAGTGTCTTAAAGTGCCTGAGGACAAAGATGCAAAAACAGAATCTATGAAAGCTGGTTTTGGACTGGATAGTGTGACGCACAGTTTCCAAAGGTCACGGAGCTGAGTGCTGAAGTGACCAAGCCCCCCCGGCTTTGTCATCTCCTGGTATTTCCATAAATTTTCTGGCCCTTAAAGGAATTGCAGATTTCTCCTTCCTGACTCTGTTTTAATCTCAGCTGTGCCGAGCAGAGCTTCCCAAATCCTGGACAGGCCAGCAGTTTAGCCCTCTGCTCTCCGGGGGTCCTGCCTTTTCTCCCCCGTACGTGTGCGGGAGGTCAGCCAGGGGTTGGGGCGATGGACCTGGCCGTGAGTTTCCACCATGTGGCTCGGCAACAAAGCAGGCACGGCAAGTGTTGCCAGGACCATGTGTTGGGAGCCAGGAGTAGATGAATTCCCGGTGTGAGTAAGGAAAACAGCAACTGAGTTTGCTACAACTGTGATTAACATGCAGGATTCAACCAGGAGATGGCTCCTCCTGAGAAACTGTAACATTTGCAGAAGTAGATTCAAGGCAAATCCCAGTGGTTTTCAATTTCTATCTCTTTCTTTCTATATATTTTTTTTAAGCAGTAAATCTCTATGTTCAAATATCAATTTTAGGCAAGGACCAATATACAAAGGAGATCAAAACTCGGCTTGCCTGATTTTTTTTTTTTTTTTTTGTGGGGACTGTGGACCTGTATGGACCCTCCCTATAGCCCAGGACGCTTTCAAAGTTTTTAATTATTAGGGCCCTCACAGAGTCCAGGAGTTGAAAATCATTGCTTCGATCTGTCTTCCCCATACCGAGGGAACATGGAATCTTCCCTGAGCCTGTGCTCCTCAAATAACACTTCACCTGAGCTATTTTTATTCTTCCATACGTACCAAGAACTTTATCAGATGAGATCTGTTACACTTCTTTCTTAAAGGTCCAGAAAGTGTCCTTTGATGAAAAATAGATAACTCATGATACCTTCAAAAAAGAGCTTGGCCTGAACTTAATATATTTCATCCTATAAAAAAAATAATGCCAAGCCCAGTGACTCATGCCTGTAATCCTAGCACTTTGGGAGGCTAAAGCAAAAGGACTGCTTGAGGCCAGGAGTTCAAGATCAGCGTGAACAAGAGCAAGACCCCATCTCTACGAAAAGTAGAAAAATTAGCCAGGTGTGGTGGTGTGCACCTGTAGTCCCAGCTACCTGGGAGGCTGAGGCAGGTGGATCACTTGAGCCCAGGAGTCAGAGGTTGCAGTGAGCTATGATGATGCCACCGCACTCTAGCCCTGGGGACAGAGCAAGACCCTGTCTCAAAATAAATACATAAATAAAAATAAAATAAAATAAAATAAAGGCGTGATCCCATGGTCTCATTTAGTGACATTGAAAGCCAGTGTTCATGGATCCTTCCCTCTCTTCCCTTACGAGCAGGAAGGCCCCCAGGGTGTGGCTATACTCACAGGTTCCATTGCGTTACGTTAACATCTTGGATTCAGCTGAACTTGCTTCACTTTTTTTTTATTGTTACACCCTGTGTCCGTTGCTTAGATTTCCTGCCATTGACTGCTAGTTACATTTTCATCTATAACCACAAACGTCATGGGATAGAAAACTGTGGGAAAGTTAATCTCTAAAGCAACGGAAAGTTCCCAAATGTGAGAACAACACGGCAACCTATGGTGGGAAAGGCCACGAAACAGCTTTATTTCATCAGCTATCACAATAATGATGACTCCTGAGATGGAAAAAAATTTTATTTTATGGGGTTACCATTCATCCCAACAGAAACAATGTGTTTTTAGTCATTCAACTCAAATTCGTTTGGCTCATTCCTCAGCTACTTATTTTTCATTTTATTTCATTAATGCTTAGACTGCATTTCCCTAGTCTACACTAGCCGGAATGCTGTACACTGTTAACACATAAATGCTAATGATCTGCGTGTCTTCCGCTCCTATCCTCACGGTAGTCCTCATCAATGTCCCATCTAGAAGTCCCCAGGGAGCATCTCACCTGGGTTCACCACAACTGTCAGGACCACCATGGGCTTCCGCCACTTTCCTCTTCAGCTCAGTCCTTCTGCAGAGATGTCAGCTTCCCAGGCCTTCACCTTCCTTGCAGCTGTCTGAAGGTGTTTCAAGGCTGTCTCCGATGTCCTCAATCAGACACCCCTAGAGGTCCATTGCCACCGCCAGCACCCCTGTTACACAGGGACCTGTGGTGTACCAATGTGGAGATGAATATTATGGAAATCATGAAGTTTGTTGCCCAAGTGGGAGAAAGTCTCTCTTCCTTTTGCATAATGTGTCTACGTGAGTGATTACTGAGGCAGTCCTCCCCTAGCATCTGTGTCTTAGAGTTTTTAATGAAAATTGTGCTTTCAGACTTTACACACGAGCCTTTCTCTTCTGGGATTCAGTCCTGAGTTTTTGGAGGCCGGACTAGAGTTTGGGGGAGTCCTGTGTATTCAGAACTGTGCCTCCCACCAGAAACCTTAACAAGATTTTCTGTTTCAGTCTCTCTTCCTTTAAGTGAGTTTTCTCCCAAGCTCATTGGTTTCTCTTAAAAATCAGTTTCTGGCAGCTCAGTCCACCAAACAGGTCCAGACACATCTGAACCCCAGTGAGGGAGGCCTTAGCTTAGATTTAAGCTAAGGCCACTGCTACATGACTCTACTTTAAATTTACTACAAGCTCTTTTATCATCAGTATGAATACTTTAAAAACACACACACACAACTTGGGTTACGTCAATCATTCATTCTGAAGTTACTCATTTTCTTTTGCCTTGTCCTTATGAGCTCTTGGATGTCAGATGCAGATTTGGTGAGGTTATTACTGACCGTTTGATTCGTGTACATTAACCACATGAGTATGAAGTGTATCATTCCTGTTTCTTCATGTCAGCATTCTATTTGCCTAAAATAAACTTATTCAAATGAATCTTTACTAGAATGGGGAGAAACTGGAACCCCCGAACATTACTGGTGAGAGTGTAAAATGGTACAGCCACTTTGGAAATCAGTTTGGCAGTTCCTCAAAAAGTTAAACTTATAGCTACCATATGGCCTAGCAATTACATCCCTAGGTATACCAAGAGATTTGAAAGCACATGTGCACACAAAAACTTGTACACAAACATTTATAGCAGCATTATGCATCAGAGCCACAAAGTGGAAACAGCTCAAATGTCGATCAACTGACGGATGGATAAACAAAATGTGAGATATCCATGCAGTGGAATACCATTCAGCATGAAGAAAGTACTGATGCATGCTACAACTTGGATAAACCTCAAAAACATTATGCTAAGTGAAAGAAGCCAGACACAAAAGGCCACATATTATGATTCCATTTATATGAAATGTCCAGAATAGGCAAATCCACAAAGACAGAAAACAGATTAGTGATTACCAGGGACTGAGAGAAGAGAATGGATCTGGAGTTTCGTTTTGGAATGATGAAGATCTTCTGAAGTTACATAGAGATGATGGTTGCACAACCTTGAGACTACACTAAAAAGCACCGAATTATTCACTGTAAAGGGGAGGTGAGTTTCATGGTACATGAATTATATCTCAACTTTAAAAAGGGTTCTTTACCCTATACTAAGCAGTCAGCACCGAAAAGAGCCTGCTTCTCATAGGAAAAATCAAACAGTTGCTTTACTGATCTATGTTTATAACAAACTGCAGCTTTCCTGTAAAAGGCAAAATCCTTTGAAAGCCCGAGAAGGAAAAATAAATGCTTTCTCTGTTATTCATTCATTCAGCAACCATTGATCATATAGTATGGCAAGAGATAATGGCGACCAACACAGTCGTACTCCCTGCCTTCGCAGAAAGATATGAGCAGTTTCCATACGGCTTGGAAAGAGCTATGCCCAGGAAAACAAAAGGCTCCATGGGAGCACGTGAAAGAAACACCCAACGCAAATGGGAGGGCTCAGGGAAATCATTCTGGAGCCCTTGACTCCTAATAGAAACCCGGAGTTGAACTAGAGTCAGGTATGCAAACAGCACATGCAAAGGAGTGTTCCAGGAAGAGAGAATGGCTTCGAGGTTGCAAAGCAAAACTATAATGAGATATCATCTTACCCCAGTTAAAATGGCTTTTATGGAAAAGACAAGCGATAATGAATGCTGATGAGGATGTAGAGAAAGGGGAACCCTAGTATGCTGTTGGTGGGAATGTAAATTAGTGCAACCACTATGAAGAACAGTATGGAGGTTCCTCAAAAAACTGAAAGTAGAACTACTATATGACCCAGCAATTCCACTGCTGGGTGTATATCCAAAAGAAGGGAATTCAGTATATTGAAAAGATATCTGCATGCCCATGTTTATTGCAGCACTAGTCACAATACCCAACATATGGAATCAACCTAAGTGTCCATCAATAGATGGATGGATAAAGAAATTGTGGTACATATACACAATGGAATATTATGTAGCCACAAAAGAGAATGAAATCCTGCCATTTGAAACAATATGGATGGAACTGGAGAACATTATGTTAAGTGAAATAAGGCAAGCACAGAAAGAAAAATCTCACATGTTCTCACTCATGTGTGGGAGCTAAATATTAAAAACAATTGATCTCATGGAGACAGAGAGTAGAATGACGGTTATCAGAGGCTGGGAAGGGTAGCCGAGGGCTATAGAGTAGGGATGGTTAATGGGTGCAAAAATATAGTTAGGTAGTTAGAGAGAATGAACATTTGATAGCACAACAAAGTGACTATAATCAATGATAAGTTAGGGTATACTTTAAAATAACTAAAAGAGTGGAACTAGAATGTTCCTAACACAAAGAAATGATAAATACCTGAGATAATGGATACCCTAATTACCCTGATTTGATTATTACACATAGTATGCAAAACATCATATAAACCCTGTAACAATACACAACTATTATGTACCCATAATAATTAAAAAAAAAAAAAAGACCCTGAGGTGAGAGAGAACACAGCGTCTCCTGGGACCCAAGACAGTTCAGAAGGGCTCTTGAGCAGAGGTCCAATCTAAACATTCATCTGAACTGAGTGCAAACTGTTATGTTTAGGGAGTCAGTACTTCTGCTAGAGTTCCAACTTGTTCAAACTTTATTCTTTGTGTCAATTAGAATGTTTTCAGCTGCAAGTAAAAGAAAGCCTAACTTCCACAGACTTAAAGACTAAGGCTATTTACTATTTCATATAATTGAAGACCAGAGGTAGGGCAGATGTCAGAGTTGGTGGATTCAAGAGCTTAACCATGTCTCTTGGGCCCGAGCTGTTCCCTCTCTCTCTCTCCTCTCTTTCCCTTCTTTCTCTCTGCTATCCGCCCATTGAGCTTCTTGCTAAGGCAACTTCCCCTTGAGGCCTCATGACCTGGGACAACGTGCTTCCCTGTCCTCTTTTAGCAGGAGAAATACTTCTCTTTTCTGAAAGCCCCCAGCAAGCCTCCTTTGACATCTCGTTGGCACAAATTCCTGAACTCACCCCTGGTGAGAGAGGAGGAGTTACCCCTGAGTAGCTTGGATTCATTATCTAGCAGTGGAACCCATGCTGGGGAGTCAGCCTCAGTGCGACCACCACGCTGTGGACCCTGAAAATAGTCAGCTGCCTTGGGCTGGCACTGCATTCACCAGCACCTGCCTTGGGGCCTGTCTCCCATTTTTGCATCCAAAAATATGTCCAAGTCCAACTTCAAAGAATGATGTAAAATGTGGTTTTTATTGCAGGTTTTGTGAGAACTGGCTATCATACTGATAGACTTCCTAAAAATTATCTTTAAACCTTTTCCTTTCCTCAAATTTCCACGCTTTACCACACCTACCACATCTCTTTCTCTCCACCCCGTCTTCCTCCCTAGACGGCTTATGGGCACACTGGCTGTCACCTCTTTCTCCAGTCTCTTTTTTAAAAATCACTCAGTGTGCATTTCCCACCCAGCAGAAACCAGTCCCTTCACCCCTACGCCAAGGAACAGAATTTCAAGTCACCTACTATTCTTCCTACATGCTCCCAAAGGCCTTAATTCTCACCCTGCCAGGAATTCCGCAGGAGATGGCAAACTAACGTCAGTGATTCTACTCACAGAAATCTGAGCGTTTCAAACTCTTTCAACTCAGTGGGCTTATTAATCATCGATCATTGTTACAAGCCATGTATAATCATACAGACATTGCTCTATGTGGAAAAAGTGGACTTTAGTATGGTTTAAAAATACCACAAACAAATCCAAAGACAAACAAAAACTTGAGAAATAGTTGTAAAATGCACATTGATTTCCTTACAGAAATCAGTAAGAAGTAGAGGAACATCCCAGGGCAAAGGATATGAGCTGTCCGTTTACGAAAGAGAGAGAACACTTATTTGATTTTAATTTTTTTCCTATCGAGTTGGCAAAAATTGAAAAACTTGCTAACACCCAGTGTTGGCAAGAATGTGGAGCAATAGGCAGTGTTTATGGGAATGTCAATGGGAACAAAGTTTCTGAAAGACAGTCTGCATTTCTATCGATATTTAAAATATATTTACTTTTGGTCAAGTAAGTAACACTGCTAGGAATTTATTCTAAGGCAATATTCAGGCAAGAGCACAAAAATGTAGGTACACATATTCATCATATCTTTTTACAGTAGCAAAAATTGAATAACTTTACTGTCCATCTCTAGGGAGGTAATTAATGAATTATGGCAAATTTATGTTCACAAAGACTTGCTTACCTATGAATGCATCCCCAGGGTCTAGCTCAGTGCGTAGTCTGCGTGTGAATATTTCTTGAATAAATGAACAAATAAATATAGTAGAAAATTCTATAGCCATTGAGAATGATGATACAGATATATATATATTTATTGAAATGGAAAATTACCTGTCATATTAACATATTGCTAAAAAGAAAAGCAGATCACAAAACCACATGGATAGAATCATCTCATTTTTGTAAAAAAAGCAAATGTGTGTGTATGTGTATCCATAGAGAAAAGTTTAGAGGCTGGGCACAGTGTCTCACCCCTGTAACCTCAGCATTTTAGGAGGCTGAGGTGGGAGGATCGCTTAAGGCCAGCAGTTGGAGACTAGCCTGGGCAACATAGCGAAACACTGTCTCTACAAAAAAAAATTTAAAAATTAGCCCAGCTTGGTGGCAGGTACTGTCTGTAGGGGCCACTGTATTCTAGTGACAGAGTGAGACCCTGTCTCTAAACAAACAAACAAAAAAAAACCCTTAGAAGGATATATACCAGAACATAGATCATGGTTCTTTCTAAATGATGAGATTATAGTTTTAAGTAATGTCTGAATTTTTCACAATGAGCATATATTACTTGGATGATCAGAGAAAAAAACATTTCCATTTTGAACAACAACAAAAAATAATGCTCTCTCTGAATACATGTACTAGTGAAACTCACATACATGCAAGTAAGCATAAACTACTTTGCAGTTTTGTATATCTTGCCAGGATCGCCTAAAGATGACAAAGGCCTTGTAGCAACTTGCCACCAGGAAAACTCAACAAGTTGTCAACAATTTGTTCAAAGAAAATACAAAAACAGAAGTCGCAGGAAGTTCTTCAGTAACTGGTTGTGTGATAACGCACCAGGTGGACACAGGAGGCAGACCTGGTCAAGAGGGGCCTTTGCTGGGCCAGATGCTATGAAGGGCCCAGCAATGGTCTTCCTGCGGCCACCATCCTCCCAGGGCCAGAAATCTGAGGAGCCAAGCTCACTCCCTTCCAGATTGTGCTCCAAATATTTGGGAACTGAAACAGTCTCCTGTACCTGTTTCATGCACAGACCTCTTCCCTCATGTCAGTCTGACCTCCAGGCATCAACTGTGCCTCAGTGTACACTTTCCAAGCCCAAGAGGTAGCCGAAGGGTGTTTATCTGTGGGGATGGGGGTATGGATAACTAGGGTGTGCAAGAGTCCCTGGAAGTGGGACCTGGGGTGTTCAGGAAAGGGTGGAGAGGCTGGTTTTTCTCATGTTGCCACACTCTGGAGTGGAACTCTGAGGACCCTGATAATGCCAAATTTGAAGCCAGCCTTCCAGATCATTATGAAGGTATATTTGTAAACACTAAAAGATTAAATGTGCTATTTACTGCTATACTGGCTTGATCTATAACTTTTAAATATTTAAACACATGGTATATGGGCCTTCATTTGTATTCTTGCCCTAAGTTCCACAAATGTTAGGGTTAGGGTCTGGAGACAGAACAAAACCAGTAGACCAGTTTGTCCTGGGAGGAACTCCAAGTGTCATCCGAGAGGGTCTGTAGAAGAGCAGAGATGTTGCTCTCTAGCCTCATGGACAACTTAGAGCTAGACCAGTCTTGGAGGCATCTATGGCTTCCCAACAGGTTCGCTGGTACCCTCTGGACTCTAGTGAATACGCAAAGCAGAGAACCCATGACGAAGGGCCTGCGCTATATCCAGTTCATTGGTGGAAGCAATGTTTATTAAAGAATAATTCTGACAGGCTAAGCACTTGTTAAGAATGAACAATAGGCCCTTTCCTCAGCTGCCACCAAGGTGCTCAGTTCTTTTGAGGAAGCTAAACCTATGCTGGGGTGAGGCCCTCACGTCATGTGGCAACTAGCCCCATGCCCAGCAGCGCCAGCCCTGCACTCACCTGCATGACGGCCTCGGTCTCTGAGCTCACCTGCACCTACTTGGCCTTCATTCTGCACCACAATGAGGTGACTTTCACGGAGGATAAGATCAGTGCACTAAAGCAGCTGTTGTAAATGTTGGAATTTTTGGCCTGGCATGTTTGCAAAGGCCCTGGCCAATGTCAACAGCGGGAGCCTCATCTATAATGTACAGGCTGGGGGACCTGCTCCTGCCCTACTGCTGCACCTGTGGGAGGCCTTGCCCCTCCACCGCTGCGGCCCCGGCTGAGGGGAAGAAAGTAGAAGCAAAGAAAGAAGAATCTGAGGAGTCTAACGATAATATGGGCTTTGGACTTTTAAACTAAACCTCTTTTCTAATATGTTCAATAAAAAGCTGAACTCTTAAAAAAAAAAAAAAAGAATGGACAATAGGATTCCCAAGCACTCAGAGCTTGAAGCTGTAAAGATATCTGGGATTTATTTGGTAAAGAAAAACTGCTTCCCATACAGATTTCTAGAAAAGCGCTGCTTCCCGGGAGCCCTGACCTGGGACTACGCCTGAGTTTGAGGCAGAGTCAAAAATAATAACAAAGGACAATTCATGGAAAAGGAAATGCAAATACTTTTTCAATATATGAAAATATTTTCAACCCCATAATAAGAAAAAAACAAATTTAAAGTATACTTTTCACATGCACATTATCAAAGATTGAATGGTTTGATAATATGCAGCATTAAGTTAGATGTGAGACAACAGACGATAATCACATGCATTTTTGGTGGAAGTGTACAGTGGTACACTCTCTTCGAAGTTAAGTTTTGGCAGCATCCATCAAAATGCAAAATGTTCATACTCTTTGAGACAGCTATTTCACTGCAAGGAATTTATCAGAAAGGTATACACCTCTTTGTACAGGTACACAAAAAATTGTACATTACATCTTCTAGGTAGTGGGGGGAAGATTGGAAACAACTTGAAAGTTTATTAATAGGACACTGGTTAAGTAAATTATGCCTTATCCATTTAATGGAATGCTATGTGGCTGTTAAAAAAGAAATAGGCTGATTTACAATCTTCTTAGACTATTCTTCGAGATCTATCATTGAATAAAAGAAGATGGTGTGTGAAGAACAACTGGTCTATACTCTGTGACAATATTAACATCATGGAAGACAAAGGCAGACCGAAATATGTATCGTAGTAAGATTGGCTACAGTCAAATGCAATGTTTGATACAGGATCGGATCTTGTCACAAAGGATTCATTGGGACAACTGGAAAATTTTTTAAGTGGACTGTATATTAGACAACAGGATTATATCAATATCAAATTTCCTAAATCTGATCATCGTATCATGGTTATGTAAGAGAATGTCCTTGTTGTCAGACAATATACGAACAAGTATTTCGGGCTGAATATTTCTGCAACTCACTCTGAACTGGTTCAGTAATAAAAATAATAATCAAAATAAAATGTACATATATATAATATATATATATAAAGAGAGAGAATTCAATTGCGGCAACATGTTAAAAACTGATGAATCTAGGTAAAGGTATACAAGAGTTCATTTTACTATTTTTGTAATTTTTCTGAAGGTTAGAATTTTTTTTAGTAAAGAGATACAGCTGGGCGGTGTGGTGGCTTATGCTCATAATCCCAGTACTTTGGGAGACCAAGGCAGGAGGATCGCTTGAGGTCAGTAGTTCGAGACCAGCTTGGGCAACATAGTGGGACCCCATTTCTACAAAAAAAAATTAAAAATTAGCTGACTGTAGTGGTGCACACCTGTAGACTCAGCTACTTGGGGGGTTGAGGCAGGAGGATCGCTTCAGCCTAGGAGTGGAGGCTGCTGTGAGCTATAATCGGGCTACCGCACTCTGGCCTGGGCAACAGAGGGAGACCCTGTCTTTAAAAAAAAAAAAAAAAGGTACAGAATACTCTGTAGCGTACTACCTTTTGGAAGAAATGCATACACTACCTCTGAAAGGGATCAGAAGAAACTGATATCAGTGGTTGCTTCTGGGAAGAGGAATTGGCCTGAGGGTTGGGGTAAAGGGGAAATTTACTGTATTATGTACCTAACTGTACTGTTGGGAGTAAAAAAAATTATTTTTAATCTTGGGCACGCATTGCCTATTCAAAATGAGAGAGGGGGCAGCAGGGCGGCAGGGAGAACAAGACAAGTTATTTTAAAATCAGCCACAGCTACTGACCATCAAACACTTCACTTCCACTGTGCCCATTTTAGAGTAACATTTACTTTTCCTAATATGTTTTAGGCAGTCCCATGTACACTGATCTAAAGCAGCCAGTATCATTTTTAAAAATGCAAGGCGAAGCAAAAAATGTGGCTGCCCAGAGACAAGCACTATTAATATTTTCCTATGTTTCCTTTCCCCACACACTTTTTAAACATAGTTGAGATCATACTCAATATATAATTTTATGATCTACCTCTTTTTTTGGCTTAATATTATATCAAACATTTTCTCATGTCCTTGAAAACTCTTTTTAGACAAAAATCTTAATAGCTACAAAATGTACTATCCTACGGATGTCTTACTATTTATTCAACCATTCCTTATTTTTGGACATTCGGGTTGTTTGAAGTTTTTTCTTTTATAAGTAAATCTGCAGTGAACATAATGATTTAAAATTATGAAATCTGCATTTCAGTTTATTTCCTTAAGATAGATTCCTGGTAGAGAAGATAGATTCCTGGAAGAGAAATTACTGGGTCATAGGGTATTAACACATTTAAAGACTCTTGAGACAAACGGTCAAATTCCTTTTGCAAAAGATTGCTGCAGCTGCTTCTTGCAGTGCCAAGGGCCTTCCCAGGCTGTGGCGATGGGAGCCTCACTCGTTGCACACTGGACAAGAAGGCAGGGGAGCAGTGTCATGGTCCCTGCTCTGCCACAAACCAGCTGTGCGACCCTAACAAAAGCAATTTCTAAAAAATGTCAATAATAGTGATTTAAAAATACATGTCAAACTTACATGGTGTTTAAATCACTGTCAAATGTTTGCTTGTTTGCTTGCTTGCTTATTTCTTTTGAACCCCACAACCACCCCCATGAAACAACAGGGAGATATGATTCCCACTTGAAAGACTGGAAAATAAGGCCCAGGATGGTTAAGTGATTTTTCCAGAATCACCAGCTGGTAAATGGCACGAAACACACAACTTTTGGTTCATAGTTCAGAATAATTTTCCGCTAAGTCACACTGTTTCTTTTCACCTTGTCATGCAATCACTCTAGGTCTCAAGGTGGGCATTGTCCTAGTGCTTCTCAAACTTTGCTGTGCACACAAATCACCCGGGTATCTTGTTACAATGTACGGTCTGACCAGTAGGTCAGAGTAGGGCTCAAGATGAGACATTTCTAACAAGTTCCCAGGTGATACAATGCTGCTGGTCTGTGAACTTCACTTTGCATAGCCAGGTACAAGACAGCCTCTTAAATTCCTTTCAGCAATAATATTCCATAATTCAGTATTTTCACCTAGGATCAAATTAATGTATAGAAGCCACTTATCACATGGCACCCACCAAGTTCCAGAATGCATACAGCAGTGGATGAAAATCAGTAACTGACCATAGCCTGGACCCCATAATATTCTGCTGCAATTTCAAATAATGAAGCTAAAAAAAAATAACCTATCTATATATCTAAGAAAGAAGTTCTTCAAAGCTAAGAACACAGATTGCAGGACCAGCCCAGTTCTGAGCAGGCTATTTAGCAGAGGAGGCAAGAGCCATACACAGAGAAGTTAACTAAGGAGGCCAGGGCGCATGACTAAGTCCTGGCACGGGCAGGCATTCCAGGCAGAGGCCACAGCCTTCGGAAGACAAAGGAAATAGGAATGAGTCAAGTGTTTTAGGGACAGTGAATAGACTCATTTGGGAAGAATGTATAATGCATGCAGGGAGATAAGATGGGAAGTGAAACTCCAGGACAGATTTTTACAGCCTATATATGCTTGGTTGAATTTAGACCCTTATCTAATAGTATACGGTAAAAGACACTGAAAGCTTTTCAGTAAAGGAGTGATATGATGCGATGGGGTTAGGAAGACGAATTTTTCAGAGGGGAACAACTCTAGCTGGAATGTTAAAAGGCCAGGACCACATTTAGCTGTGAGAGAATGAAAATGAACAGGTACAGATACAAGAGATATTGTGTGTGGGGTGGGAGTAATATTAATGGATTGACTGTACTGGCTAATTACATGCAGCAAGTGATGGAAGAGGTTTAGGGTGGCTATCTGATGTTTCGAGAATGGATGACAGGAAAATGATGGTGCCGTTAGGAAAATTAGGGACATCAGGAAACATGCTGATTTATAAAACAATTTCCTCCCAATAAACAACCACAACAATTGCCCCAACCAACTTTGCATTCTGGCACAGCCCGGCACACTATGATCACAACGGCAGAAGAAAGGTTATTTGAGATAACTTTGCCTTAATTTTCTGATTATTAGTTAACATTATTCTGTCTTTTGTCTATAAAAACAGCTGCCAGGCTCATAACTGGTTTTCCAGGAGTGATGGGTATACATGGATTTCTGCCCCCTTTCTGCCCATGACAACTGTCATCAGTAAGACAGCTGACTAGAAGTAGAGAGAGAAATTTGCCTGCTGGGATCAGGGCCAAACTAACTGGCCTCTGTGGGTTCAGACCAGAAAAGTGGCATCGTGAATTCTGGCTTTCTACCCACTCTCAGCACAAACACTGTTAGAAAGGCATTAATCTAATTCTGATTTCATTCTGACTTAATATGGTCCACTAGAAAGTTCTTTGCTGGAATATGAAATTCTTTTACAACTGAGTTCAACTCACAAATACACTGGCTTCATTGCCTTGTAGAGGCCTTGATGTCCTCAGAATAGCACAGTTATTTGCAGCCAAGGGCAGATCTTTGTACACCGTTGGCAGCCTCTTCTCAGCAGAGCTCATGGGAGCCTGAGAGGAAGAAGTCCAGACATGCATGCAATTTTCTTCTGTGCTCATCAATCCACTCCATTGTCTTTTTCAGTGGTTTGACCTCATGCCACAATTGTAAGGTATTTTGGGAAGTTCTGAGATATATTCATAGCACTTGCTGTACAGACAAAAAATTTTTAATTAAAATATAAGCAATAATAGAAACATATATTCAAAAAGAGGGTTGGGTTTTTTTTAAAGCTAAATGTCTTCATCAAATTCCAACTGGGATAATTCCACGTGTGGATTTTTTTCTTCTCACTTCTTATCACAGATAATTAACAAGAATTTGTAGAACACGCAATGTGTTCAGAGCACAATGATAGTATTGCCATTGTTTAGAGTTCAAAACAATTTGCTAATTTAATAAACCCAATAAAAGAGTTTGTTTTTTCCCCTTTGTAACAGCCATCTTTTATCTGAAAGATGGAACATATTTCAATGATAGAATTATGTGGTATCATATAGCATGATTTAGCACAAATTTGCAGTTGACTACCAAATAAGATGGGACTATGATATGAAGCCACCAAGAAAAGGATTTATCCCTATTCCCTTCCCTCTTCTGGCTTTTGATGCAAGCATAGTTTTAGTGGTGGGAGAAATGTTCCAAGCCCAAAGAACAGAGAGATGCAACGTCTGCATCTGCCACAGTAGATGTGAGAAATGAAGTCTCAGGATAATGCTCTGTTTTTATTTGGCAATAAAAACTTGACCTGTGTTTTCATTACTCTTCTCAAATCACTTCATGAGCCAGTAAGTCTGATATAGGCAAAGAAATTAGGTCAAATATGTCTTCAGTCAGGGGACAGTCTTAGAGAATGGGCCACTGGTTTGAAACAACTGATTATTTCAACCACAGTAACACAGCAGGAAGATATCCAAAACCAAATAAATGCCCCAGAACTTGCATAAGAACAAACCCACAGAAGAGAAGATAAGACTCTGTGGAAACCAGATAGATTTCATTTGTTACTTCAGCTGTTTGGCCAGATCTTTGTGATATATATTTTTGTGGAAGTTTCTTATCTATGGAACCAGCTGAGTTCTTTGAAAAGTCACTTCATCTTGACATTCCAAATGATGATGAAAGCTTAGTTTACTGGCCGTATCCAAACACAAGCTGAAGTGGAGAATCTAGGTATATTTCTGGATGATTTGGTCCAAAAAGAACTCTTCTGGTAATTTGGAGCCAGTTTCATTTATATTTCACTTTCAGTAAATGAGATAAAATGGACAGAGACTAAACAGCTTGTGTTGCTTCAAGCTTTGTATTTATGTTCTGGGATAGTATCCCAAATCTTTCAAAATGTCAGATTTATTAAGTTTTATAAAATCAAAAGGTCATTTGAAGGTCATATAGCTTTTATTTATGTTCATAAAGTTAAATCCATTAGCATCAAACCTCAAACTATTCATTTATATATCCCCAGACACATAGCTTAGAATGTTCAGTATGACATGAATATATCCTTAGTTGTATTTTCTTCATCTTGCAGTTAATGTTAAATACATCACAGAAGACGGCTCAGCATCAATGACAAACTACTATTTTTTAATTGAAATTTCTATTGAGATAACTATAGATCCACATGCAATTGTAAGAAATAATATAGTGAGATCCCTTGTACACTTTGTCGAGTTTTCCCCAATGGTAGTGTTTCCTAAAACTGTAGTATAATATCACATTCAAGCCATTGACATTGATGCAATCCAGCCATCTAATCCAGATTTCCCCAGTTTTACTTGTACTGATGTGTGTGTGTGTTTACACAAGGCTTTCCCCCGTGTAGTTTTGTATATCCACCACAAAGTCAAGATACAGAACAGTTTCATCAGCACAAGTATTCCTTTTCTTGTCTTTTTGTAACCACACGCATTCTCTCCCACCCCGTCGAACTATGTTATATTTTGACCTATAGGTTAGTTTTCTATGTAGGTTAGAAAGTCGGGTTACAGTGATTAAGAGCATAGGCCCTGAAGCACCACTGCCTGGGTTTAGATCCTGGCTCTACCACCAAGCTAGGTAATTATATACATGATCTTATTTCGTGCTCACAAAAGCCCTGTGAAATATGCAATCTTGTCCCTGCTTTTTTATGAGGAAAGTGACCCTTAGAGAAATGAAATACAATACTGTATTTGCTCAGAGTAACACACTAACATACTATTATAATATACATTCAAGCTAAGATATTAGTACAAAGCCAGGTCTGTCTGGCCCCAAAGCTCACGCTTTTGCACACAGTAAACATTAATTCCAAGTGTTCCATTCGGAGCTGTGTGCTGGTTGTTAAACTATTTTTTCTCAGCCTCAGACTCATTCCTCTATTCACTGCTTTGTAATACAAATCACAATTCTCCTTTGCAGCTTGTTCCTCCATAGCTCCTGCCAATCGGAGGTGCTAGGGAACATGGTACTTGCTCCTTCCCATTTGCTTCCCGGTGTCAGTGTCACCTTGGAAACAGCTTTTCACCCTGGCAGTGGCAGTTCCTTCTGGCACCAACAGTTGATTCCAGTTTGCGGGTTGTCCACATTCCCCAAACCACCGTCATTGTACCCCCTCAGCGAGGCCAGCACCAGCCAGCCCCACTCCCTTTTCAGAGATCTGGGTCCCTCTTCTGAGTTCCTGAGACATCAGGCAAACAGCATTTTAGGCCTTTTAGCCTAGCCCCACGGTTCTAAATTTTAATAATCCAGCCTCTTCCCTTTGTTCCTCCGGACCTAAGGGTGACAATCACTTCCTGAAGTCACTACCTCTGTGATATCTTAATGTTCTCTTTTTGCCTTTCCAATTCTCCAATACTTGATAAACAATTCTTTATATGGAATGCTCTCTGTTAAAATGATTGGTATGGTTTCTGTCTCCTGATGGGACTCTGACTGATATAAGTAGCTAGCTTATAATTTGGAAATTTATTTGCAAGATTGAAACACAAAAGTGTGGCAAAAGTGTTCACTCTAACAAATAGAATCTGTGACAATGTTAAGAAAAAGTATTCGAAACTTATAAATAAGGCCAAAGGACGACTGTATGTCTGGCCTTTCAGTATCTTGTTAGAATTGTCTAACAGGCCTACTTACATATAATTCTCCAGGGAAATGCACCTTTAATTAACTTACTATTTATGCTTAGGGCCCATACTCTGTGAAATTAGACATAAACTTGTAGAAGATTGGTAAGTGGCGAATAATTTTTGTAAAGTTGTTTCTGTTGGATAGAAGAGGGAATCCCAAGATTATAGTTGTATTACTCTACAGGACATTAAACAAGCTTTTTTTAAATTAACAGACTTTACTTTTTAGAAGTTTTAGGCTTGCTGATCAATTCAGCAGATAGTACAGACGGTTCCCGTATATCCTCTCTGCCCCTCGCCCCCGCCCCTACGCTTTCCCCCATTACTGTACTAACATCTTGTATTAGTGTGATGCATTTGTTATAATTGATGAACCAGTACTGATACATTATTATTAACGAAACTCCATAGATTACATTAGGGCTCATTCTTTGTGTTGTATAGTTTTATGGGTTTTGACAAATATGTAATGCCATGTATCCACCATGACAGTGGCATACAGAATGTTTCACTAACCTAAAACTCCCCTGTGTTTCCACCTATTCGTCCCTCCCCTGGATTCCTGGCAATCACTTATCTTTTCATTGTCACAATAGTTGTGGCTTTTCCAGGGTATCATATAGTTGAAATAGTAACATGTAGCCATTTTAGATTGCCTTCTTTCACTTGGCATTATGCGCTTAAGGTTCCTCAATGTCTTTCTGTGGCTTGATAGCTCATTTCTTTTTAATGATAAATAATACTTCCTTGTATAGATAATGTCACGTTTTGTTTATCCATTCAACTATTGAAGGACATCTTGGTTGCTTCCACCTTTTGGCACTTGTAAATAAAACTGCTATAAACTTTCGAGTGCAGGTTTTTTGTATGAACATTAAGTGTTCAACTCAGGTAGATACCTAGGAGCATGATTGCTGAATTGTATGATAAGAGTATGTATAGCTCTGTAAGAAACTGCCAAACTGCCTTCTTAAAGTGACTGTACCATTTTGCATTCCCATTGTTTTTTTAAAAAATCTAATTTAGCAATCTTATTCCTAGATTCTTTCATTCATAAACTACATATGCTCAGTGTCCTGAATTCTCCTATGAACCAATTTTGCCACCTCGATGGCCCCCCAATTAACAGAATAAATAAATAGTTGACATGTGCTCACTTAAATATTTGTATTAAAGGCCCTGCTTTTCACTTTCTAAAAATTATACTTCGACAATAATAACCCACTATATTTCTCACATGAAAGATGACACTACCAATCCACCACAGAAAGAAAATTGTTTTGTCATTTTTCTAGCCATGATAATGACCTTCATAGTCACACCAAGATTTCCTAAGGGTCAGCTCACATGTAAACTGGTTCAACAACCCATTTAAAAGCTAATATTTTACAAGTGCAGAAGAGTACCCAGTGAACATTCCAGTGAACTGATTCATAGATTCATTTAGAAATGTTTCAACTTGGGAACCAATTACTGGATAAATGCTAAGTCACCCTAGTATAAATGTGATAAAACTGAATTTTTCAAGCTACACCGTCTTATTTTTTCTGTGTATTTTTAATTTAGTGCCCTCTTTTAAGGGAGAAAATGAAATCGACCCTCTACAACTGGGTCTTAGGCTTATCTCCAAGAAATAAAATCATCATAGGGTTTTGAGGCCTAAAGGCTGAATTCTGACACTGCACAGAACTTGCACAGGCAGGGTGGAGAGAGTAGAATTACATGTCTTGGAGTCAGGGAAGCTATGGTGCGTGGTTTGAATGTCAAGGGCATTCTTGGGCTTGCTGCAAACCTTATTCTGATTCTTCCATTTTCAGACTGTTGAACTGAAGTCTACTTCTCTGCAGTATTAAGTTATTCCAGACCATGGATAGAATGATTCCCTCTTCCCACCCTCCTCAGATGTGGAGCCACCAGGCAGATGGTTGGCACTGTGCACATGTAACTTGCAGACACACACACACACACACACACACACACACACACACACACACACCCCTCAATTAATGTAAAGGTCCCAATATAAACATTAGTTCTCATGAGCGTTCCAAGGATTTTAAAGGCTTTTGGTGCTGTAAAAAAATATTTAGTCAGCTTGTGACAGCTACAATCCTGCTCCTGTTTCAGGTTTAAAAAAAAAAGAAAAAAGAAAAAAAAAGGAAACCATACTCATTTCTTCCTTCCACAGCTCAGTGAAATTCCAAAAAATAGAAAGAATCCCTTAGCTTGCCTCATTGGTAGAAATGCCTGGTTGGGACATTCCTTTGGCCACTTTAGCTGAAAACTACATACCTCTGTGACTAAAGCATCCCTGCTCCAGTCTCCTGTCTCAGAACTGACTGAGAACTGTCTACAAAGATAGGAGGACTCTGTGCAAACCCCCCCAGAGAAAACAACACAAAACCACACCTGACACCACATAGAGCTTGTATTTCCAGAGAGAAAACACAGTCTCTGAGATAGCAGCATCCCTCTGGGTCTCTTTTTACTTTGCCTGCTGAGCAGCTAACCACCTTCTTAGGAGTGCTCGTCCCTGTTTCCATCATATTCAGGGAAATGTAGGACATTCTTTTGCCTGTGAAATAGGACAGTTGTCATTATGACCCATTGTGGAACCTTCCCCTTGCAAGTGAAGAAGCCCCCCACCCCCACTCCGTAGGAAACAGAAATGCTGACCGGGCCCTTTCTATCTAGGATATTTGTGCTCCTGGTCATTTTGCTGCGGCAGCTTGTGCTTAATTTGTTGTTTTATTTGGCAAGGAGCAAGCAAGGAAAACAAGGGCATTAATAATGATAATCGACATTCGAACTTCCTGGGTACGCCATGTACTTGTACCCAAGTGCTGAATAGAATTTTTAAAAAGGATTATTTGTATGCGTGCGCAAATGAGACTCAATCATTCATTTTCCTTTGTCCCAGAAAAACACATTTTTGTCTCTGTGGCATTTGAATCCACTCTTCTTTCCTTTCCTAATTTTGGCATTTCAAAAGGTTTTGTGTCATGAAAAGACTGTATTTATGTCTCCTACAACTCTTGCCATGAAGCCTTGGGGAGTACCAGTTAAAAACACAACGGCAAAGAACTGAAACAACTTGATGATTTTCCATCGATGAAACAGTTTCCATCAGCGAGCTCCCTGCAAAATTTGATGACTCACATGCCATGGGTCTGGTTGCCTTTCTGTGCGGGTTCTGGTTTGGCAGCCCTTTCCTCATCTCTCCTTTGTTAGAAAGGTGGAAAATCAGCAAAGGGCGTAGGTGCTGAGAAAACAGGGGTCCTGGCAGGAGTGTCTTGAGGGTAGTAGCATTTCTGGATTATGATCTGTGGAATTTAAATCCTGGGGCAACTGAGGTCCGCTGCAGAAGTTTTCTTGGCATGTTAAAATCTGCCCACTAGGGAATTTACCAGAAAAGCAATCTCTGAGGTGAGGAACTGGTTGGCGTCCACATCTTTGCATTGGATGGTCAAAATTTCTGAGAAAAACTAAACTGTGAGGTCTTCCGAGAAGTAAGCTGACATCATAGAGTGGAAGGACCGATGGCCTTGAGACTAAGGCTCCAGAGACCTGCCAAATTTACTGCTTGGTTAAAATTGACTCCAGAGAGAAGTTGGTTAATGGGTACAAAAAAACAGGCAGAAGGAATAAGTTCTCGTATTCGATAGCACAGTAGAGAAATTATAGTTAACAACAACTAATTGTACATTTCAAAATAGCTGGAAGAGAAAAATTGTAATGTTCCCAGCACAAAGAAAAGATAAATGTTTGAGATGATGGATATCCCGATTACCCTGACTTGTAGACATGTATCAAAATGTCCACATTGCAGACATGTATCAAAATATCACATGTACCCCCAAAATATGTACAACTATGACACCTCAAATAAAAAATACAAAACAAACAAACAAAATAAAGGCCTGTCTTGAGGATTAAACAAGGCAATACATCTACATGTTCAGCGCAGTATTCAGGGGGTTTTAATAAATAGTTTCTTTTGGGAAAAAAAATTGACTCTAGTTTGGAGTCACATGCGTTGATTGCTCCTTACAAACAAATGGAGAAGTTGTGCCCTAGGAACAAGTGATGATTAACACGATGGTAATAACACATTTGGCGGAAATCCCCAGCAAAACGTTTATATATCTATCCCTAAGGACTCCCTCCCCGCCATAATTTGGCTTTCTTAAATAGCCTGATTCACCTCATTGCACTTTTGGCATTCCGAAATGCAACTTTATCAGTGACTAGAGAGAGTAAATTGAAGCTAGAGGATGTCTAGCCGTTTAAGTGACTGAGCCCGATCCCTAACAATTCTTTCTTCCACTCCCTTCCGTATTCTTCTTTTTAAATTACTAAAGTGTGATATATGCATGGAATAAAATTCATTAGAGCAGAAATAATTTTTAAAAATCTTTCATGGTTCCATCAGCTAGAAACAACCACTGTAATCATGTCAGTGTATTTCCTTCCGGTGTTTTTTCTATGTTCAAATTTTACGTATTTTGTATTATAAAAATATGTATTATGTTATAATGTATTATAAATTGGCATGCTTACTAAAAACAATTCACATACATAAATGAATAAAGGAGAAACTAATATTTCCTATAATCCCAATCCTAGAGCTAACTATTTTAAAAGCTTGACGTATATATTATCTGTTATATATATTTATAATCTTGACAGATAGTATCTAATATAATATACATCTATTATACATTATCTATTCTTTATTGTATATACTGATTTGGGGTTTTTTTTTTACTAAATGGCTTATGCTATACATTCTATTCTATAATTTGCTTTTTTCACATAACTCCAGACATCTTTCAAAGTCCAGATATGTATATGTACTCCATTTATAAAATGACTATGTAGTATTTCATTCCATGGATGTACCATATTTTTTAATCTAATCCCTGCTGGTGAAGATTTGTTTTCTAATTTTTTGCTATTATAAACAATGCAGTGGGCATCCTGATATACTTACCTTTGCACACCTGTTTGGCAGATGGAATTGTTGGATCAAAGGATATTGTACATATAATCATAATTATATCTTATATAATTGTGTCCTCCACTTCCACTAAATATTATATAATTTCATGATATTATATTAACTTTGTATCATTTTAGTGGCTGTATAATATCAAGTGAATCCACACTTCTAAGTCATATGAATATGTCATTAGAGTTTATATTAATCTTGCCAACAGTATACATGAGACACTTAACTCCTCACTGATTTTAACTACTAACACTAATGTCTGGTTTTAACTACATCCTGAGTGGGACTCAAGGTAGCTATAAAATGTGTCATGCTGGGGGCATGTAAGTGATTTTTAAAATTGCATAATATTTGTAAAGGTAAAAAAAGATAAAAAAAAAAAAAAAAAAGGTAAAGGTAGACAAAAGAGTGACATTCCATAATTTTACTAAGGAAATAAGCCAATATTTCAAAGATGGAAAATTATTTCTTGATAGCAAATTCAAACCACTTAAGCTATATATCTCAGTGAAAAGGTGTTTCAGAAAAATAGTCACATCAGAGCTTAAGCCTGTGGTCCTGGTATTTTGGGAGGCTGAGGCAGCAGGATCTCTTGAGGCCAGGAGTTGGAGACCAGTCTGGGCAACATAGCTAGACCTCGTCTCTACAAAAAAAAAACCCCAAAAACCTTATAGTTAAAATGCAGACTAATGAGCCTTTTTAAACATAAGACTCTAAGCTGCATTAAATCACACCTGCTTCCTAGAAACATCAAACATATTAGACTCTGTTGTTTTGGAAGTTTGTATTTAATTTGCTCTATGTAAGCATTATCCAGAATCTATGACTGTCAAAAATGAAAAAGTTAAACCTTTTCTCAAATAAACTGTTATATAGAAACCTAATATGTAAAACACTAGAGAAAAGTCTACTCTGGCCCCAGCTAGATCAGGGTTCAGAGCCCCACTTCCTCAGCCCCACCCTTTCCTCAGCACAGACGCTCCTCAACTTATACCATTGTAAGTTGAAATAAGTTGAAAATATTGCAAGTCGAAAATGCATTTAATACGCTTAACCCAGTGAACATCATAGCTTAGCCTTGCCTACTTTAAACATGCTCAGAACACTGACATTAACCTATAGTTGGACAAAATCATCTAGCACAAAACCTATTTTATAATAAAGTGCTGAATATCTCACATAATTGATTGAATACTGTACCGAAAGTGAAAACAGAATAGTTGTATATGGGCACTTACCATTAACGTCCACAGCAGAAAGCACGCTGGGCCTGAAGAGCGTTTGCAGCATTGAACTAAATTGCTTTTTGATGGGGATGCTACAGTGACAAGGTCATCAGTTTCTCTATCTTGAGGAGACTCGAGAATAGCCGGTAGGAGGCACTGGGGCATCCACACCACACACTCTGGAGTATGGGTTGTTGACCCTGTTGGCTGTGTGGCCAATGCGAGCTGGGCTCGCTGCCGCTGCCCAGCATCTCACAGGAATTGTTCTGCATATCGGTAGCCCAGGAAGAGATCAAAATTGAAAAAGAAAATACGGTTTCTCCTGAATGCACGTCACTTTTGCACAATTATAAAGTCCTAAAATTTTAAGTCGAACCATCGTAAGTCAAGGGACTGCCTGTACTGTGGTCCTTTTTTTTTTTTTTTTTGAGACAGAGTCTCTCTCACTCTGTCTCCCTGGCTAGAGTGCCGTGGCATCAGCCTAGCTCACAGCAACCTCAAACTCCTGGGCTCAAGCGATCCTCCCGCCTCAGCCTCCCGAGTAGCTGGGACTACAGGCGCACCACCACCACGCCAGGTTAATTTTTTTCTAGATAGGAGAGTGGGGGTCCTTGCTCTTGCCCAGGTTGGTCTCCAACTCCTCGCCTCAAGTGACCCTCCTGCCTCAGCCTCCCAAAATGCTAGGATTATAGGCGTGAGCCACAACACCAGGCCAGTACTGTGGGCCTTGAGGCACCTCCTCAGACCACAGTTGGGTCTAAAGTAAGTAAAAATATAAAGTCACAGAGGAGATATTTGTAAGGAGAGGGGCCAAATCTGTGAAAAATGAACTCCGTCTTCTACATGTGCATGCTTTCCGACGTTTAGTTCCTTTTAAACTACATCAAATATATACAATTATGGCTAAAGTCTAAAATGGCCAATCTCAACATTAACAAAAATCAGATTACAGAGAAAGTCTTTTTTTTTTTTTTTTTTTTTTTTTTTTTTTTTTTTTTTTTTTTTTTTTTTTGAGACAAAGTCTCACTCTGTTGCCCTGGCTAGAGTGAGTGCTGTGGCGTCAGCCTAGCTCACAGCAACCTCAAACTCCTGGGCTCAAGCAATCCTTCTGCCTCAGCCTCCCGAGTAGCTGGGACTACAGGCATGTGCTACCATGCCCAGCTAATTTTTTCTGTGTATTTTTAGATGTCCAATTAATTTCTTTCTATTTTTAGTAGAGACGGGGTCTCGCTCTTGCTCAGGCTGGTCTCGAACTCCTGAGCTCAAACAATCCGCCCGCCTCGGCCTCCCAGAGTGCTAGGATTACAGGCGTGAGCCACCACGCCCGACCGAGAAAGTCTTTTTTATTTCTGTTTTTTATGTTTATCTATTTCTTTATTTTTAAGAGACAAGGTCTCACTCTGTTGT